>JAJQOW010000364.1:0-124941 GCA_037975125.1 Latrodectus hesperus | reverse complement strand
ACACATTTGATACAACTACAGTTAATATTTAGAATTTCTGGAAAGGAAAAAGAAGGCATTTGGAAACACTTGAAGATCGAGGCGAGAAAGGGATGGCAAACACTCTTCTGAGAAGCAAGTCTCTGCAAAGCAGTTATGTAAACCTGAAAGTAGACAAAGATTCTTTGATTGAAGGCTCATATGATGAAAGTGAAAGATCTGTAGAGTCTGTTTAAAAAGCGAAACTTTGATTGACACTTAATCTAAAGTATAGCAATTTCGAAAGGAAATGAGAACTTTTAAATTCCTTGATTCTGCCGTCTATCTAATAGTCGTGTTTCACAATAATCTTAGACTATTTACTGAAAGCATTAAAATATTGAGGAAGTAATTAGGATGTTCTGATTTCAAAGAAGGAAATTTTAAAAATTTATTTATTATTATAACGATAAGAGTGAAACTATTTGATTTAGTCAAATTTTATCAAAACATGATGCTACGCCTAAATATTAATGTGGATTTTGGCATGGTTTCAAACAAATTTGTTAATGATTGATTTTTAACATATATATATTTTCTAGTATAGGAAGAAAATAATTTCAATTTTAGATTTTTTTATTTTATTTTGTCAGTTCGTGGAAATTTTCTTCGAGGTACAAGCACAAAAATCTCAAAATATAAATGTATTTAGGATATTTCTTGTGGACTGAATATTGAAATTGTATCTTTTGTAAAGATGTTTATTTTTATAATAGGTGGTGTTTTCTTTTTATAATTTTTATAATTGTGATATTTCTTATGAAAAGGCAAATTAGGTGATCATCTATTGCTATATTATTAATTATTATGTGTTATTAGGTCATATTATTGTTCTTGTTAACAGATAAATTGTGTTAATTAACATAATTTTTTTACTCAGGAGTACAATTATATGCAGATAAAAGTGCCACATATAGATAGTTGCAGATAAATGCAGATAGATGCAGATAAAAGTGCCACATGAGTAATAGTTGCTTAACAATGATACGATTATTAAATGATGTAAAAGAAAAAAAGATGTGGAATGTGATTCTCGACCAAGTTCAGCTGAACTGTTTCGAGGTGTCAACCTTATACATTCCCAACTGGTATATGCACAGCCACGGCTTGCACATTTGATACTTGTCGTAACATTTATATATACCATACAAGCTAGTTGAAATATAAAAAGTGGTAGTAAAATTTAATTTTTTTTTAATAATAGTACACTCAAATTTTTCTGTGAAAAATCTGTACTTAAGAATTTTTAAAACACATTAGGCTATCGGTTCCATATTTTTTTACTTTATGTTATAGTGTAAAAGTTCATACTGATACTTTCGCATCTTTCGCAATTTAATAAAAATGTACAAATCGACTTTCAAATACAATTCATATTTTCTTAATGTATATGAAGGCAAAAAAGTTGACAAGATAGTGACGAATTTTTTATTTTTTAAAGCTAATAATGTATATTTCCATATTTTATGGGAATCTGAATATTTTAAAAATTATTAATAAACATTGTAGGGACTTACAATGTTTCATAAATTTCGCATAATAAATATTATTTTATTTTGCACGATGAAAATCTAGGAAAATAAATTGCCTTTTGTTCTTCAAAAAACATTTAAAAGAAAACGCAGTAAGCAAATGCAACAGAGCTGTTAAAATTGGTGCCTTTTATAATCTGTTTCAGAGAGTTTTAAGAAGACGCTCTGCATATTACCCAAACATATTTCAGAAAGACTACAGCACGAAATTACACAATCAGAGTAATTTAAGTTTTACAGAAATTATTGTGTGTATGTTAAATGATTTTTAACTTTTGAAAATTGTTTTGAGAAATATATTAATCGTATTAAAGTCATTAATTTAAGCTACAAACAAAATAAAATAAATTTTTTTTCTTCCATTTACGGGAATAATTTAAATCGAAAACTCAAGTGTTACCTGCTGATGCTGGCTGGAGAACTTTGGCGTGGCCTGCGTCTTCAATAACTTGATTAGTTGTTTCCCAAAACCTATTGACAAATAAATTGACACACATTTGATACAACTACAGTTAATATTTAGAATTTCTGGAAAGGAAAAAGAAGGCATTTGGAAACACTTGAAGATCGAGGCGAGAAAGGGATGGCAAACACTCTTCTGAGAAGCAAGTCTCTGCAAAGCAGTTATGTAAACCTGAAAGTAGACAAAGATTCTTTGATTGAAGGCTCATATGATGAAAGTGAAAGATCTGTAGAGTCTGTTTAAAAAGCGAAACTTTGATTGACACTTAATCTAAAGTATAGCAATTTCGAAAGGAAATGAGAACTTTTAAATTCCTTGATTCTGCCGTCTATCTAATAGTCGTGTTTCACAATAATCTTAGACTATTTACTGAAAGCATTAAAATATTGAGGAAGTAATTAGGATGTTCTGATTTCAAAGAAGGAAATTTTAAAAATTTATTTATTATTATAACGATAAGAGTGAAACTATTTGATTTAGTCAAATTTTATCAAAACATGATGCTACGCCTAAATATTAATGTGGATTTTGGCATGGTTTCAAACAAATTTGTTAATGATTGATTTTTAACATATATATATTTTCTAGTATAGGAAGAAAATAATTTCAATTTTAGATTTTTTTATTTTATTTTGTCAGTTCGTGGAAATTTTCTTCGAGGTACAAGCACAAAAATCTCAAAATATAAATGTATTTAGGATATTTCTTGCGGACTGAATATTGAAATTGTATCTTTTGTAAAGATGTTTATTTTTATAATAGGTGGTGTTTTCTTTTTATAATTTTTATAATTGTGATATTTCTTATGAAAAGGCAAATTAGGTGATCATCTATTGCTATATTATTAATTATTATGTGTTATTAGGTCATATTATTGTTCTTGTTAACAGATAAATTGTGTTAATTAACATAATTTTTTTACTCAGGAGTACAATTATATGCAGATAAAAGTGCCACATATAGATAGTTGCAGATAAATGCAGATAGATGCAGATAAAAGTGCCACATGAGTAATAGTTGCTTAACAATGATACGATTATTAAATGATGTAAAAGAAAAAAGATGTGGAATGTGATTCTCGACCAAGTTCAGCTGAACTGTTTCGAGGTGTCAACCTTATACATTCCCAACTGGTATATGCACAGCCACGGCTTGCACATTTGATACTTGTCGTAACATTTATATATACCATACAAGCTAGTTGAAATATAAAAAGTGGTAGTAAAATTTAATTTTTTTTTAATAATAGTACACTCAAATTTTTCTGTGAAAAATCTGTACTTAAGAATTTTTAAAACACATTAGGCTATCGGTTCCATATTTTTTTACTTTATGTTATAGTGTAAAAGTTCATACTGATACTTTCGCATCTTTCGCAATTTAATAAAAATGTACAAATCGACTTTCAAATACAATTCATATTTTCTTAATGTATATGAAGGCAAAAAAAGTTGACAAGATAGTGACGAATTTTTTATTTTTTAAAGCTAATAATGTATATTTCCATATTTTATGGGAATCTGAATATTTTAAAAATTATTAATAAACATTGTAGGGACTTACAATGTTTCATAAATTTCGCATAATAAATATTATTTTATTTTGCACGATGAAAATCTAGGAAAATAAATTGCCTTTTGTTCTTCAAAAAACATTTAAAAGAAAACGCAGTAAGCAAATGCAACAGAGCTGTTAAAATTGGTGCCTTTTATAATCTGTTTCAGAGAGTTTTAAGAAGACGCTCTGCATATTACCCAAACATATTTCAGAAAGACTACAGCACGAAATTACACAATCAGAGTAATTTAAGTTTTACAGAAATTATTGTGTGTATGTTAAATGAATTTTAACTTTTGAAAATTGTTTTGAGAAATATATTAATCGTATTAAAGTCATTAATTTAAGCTACAAACAAAATAAAATAAATTTTTTTTCTTCCATTTACGGGAATAATTTAAATCGAAAACTCAAGTGTTACCTGCTGATGCTGGCTGGAGAACTTTGGCGTGGCCTGCGTCTTCAATAACTTGATTAGTTGTTTCCCAAAACCTATTGACAAATAAATTGACACACATTTGATACAACTACAGTTAATATTTAGAATTTCTGGAAAGGAAAAAGAAGGCATTTGGAAACACTTGAAGATCGAGGCGAGAAAGGGATGGCAAACACTCTTCTGAGAAGCAAGTCTCTGCAAAGCAGTTATGTAAACCTGAAAGTAGACAAAGATTCTTTGATTGAAGGCTCATATGATGAAAGTGAAAGATCTGTAGAGTCTGTTTAAAAAGCGAAACTTTGATTGACACTTAATCTAAAGTATAGCAATTTCGAAAGGAAATGAGAACTTTTAAATTCCTTGATTCTGCCGTCTATCTAATAGTCGTGTTTCACAATAATCTTAGACTATTTACTGAAAGCATTAAAATATTGAGGAAGTAATTAGGATGTTCTGATTTCAAAGAAGGAAATTTTAAAAATTTATTTATTATTATAACGATAAGAGTGAAACTATTTGATTTAGTCAAATTTTATCAAAACATGATGCTACGCCTAAATATTAATGTGGATTTTGGCATGGTTTCAAACAAATTTGTTAATGATTGATTTTTAACATATATATATTTTCTAGTATAGGAAGAAAATAATTTCAATTTTAGATTTTTTTATTTTATTTTGTCAGTTCGTGGAAATTTTCTTCGAGGTACAAGCACAAAAATCTCAAAATATAAATGTATTTAGGATATTTCTTGCGGACTGAATATTGAAATTGTATCTTTTGTAAAGATGTTTATTTTTATAATAGGTGGTGTTTTCTTTTTATAATTTTTATAATTGTGATATTTCTTATGAAAAGGCAAATTAGGTGATCATCTATTGCTATATTATTAATTATTATGTGTTATTAGGTCATATTATTGTTCTTGTTAACAGATAAATTGTGTTAATTAACATAATTTTTTTACTCAGGAGTACAATTATATGCAGATAAAAGTGCCACATATAGATAGTTGCAGATAAATGCAGATAGATGCAGATAAAAGTGCCACATGAGTAATAGTTGCTTAACAATGATACGATTATTAAATGATGTAAAAGAAAAAAGATGTGGAATGTGATTCTCGACCAAGTTCAGCTGAACTGTTTCGAGGTGTCAACCTTATACATTCCCAACTGGTATATGCACAGCCACGGCTTGCACATTTGATACTTGTCGTAACATTTATATATACCATACAAGCTAGTTGAAATATAAAAAGTGGTAGTAAAATTTAATTTTTTTTTAATAATAGTACACTCAAATTTTTCTGTGAAAAATCTGTACTTAAGAATTTTTAAAACACATTAGGCTATCGGTTCCATATTTTTTTACTTTATGTTATAGTGTAAAAGTTCATACTGATACTTTCGCATCTTTCGCAATTTAATAAAAATGTACAAATCGACTTTCAAATACAATTCATATTTTCTTAATGTATATGAAGGCAAAAAAGTTGACAAGATAGTGACGAATTTTTTATTTTTTAAAGCTAATAATGTATATTTCCATATTTTATGGGAATCTGAATATTTTAAAAATTATTAATAAACATTGTAGGGACTTACAATGTTTCATAAATTTCGCATAATAAATATTATTTTATTTTGCACGATGAAAATCTAGGAAAATAAATTGCCTTTTGTTCTTCAAAAAACATTTAAAAGAAAACGCAGTAAGCAAATGCAACAGAGCTGTTAAAATTCGTGCCTTTTAAGTGTTACCTGCTGATGCTGGCTGGAGAACTTTGGCGTGGCCTGCGTCTTCAATAACTTGATTAGTTGTTTCCCAAAACCTATTGACAAATAAATTGACACACATTTGATACAACTACAGTTAATATTTAGAATTTCTGGAAAGGAAAAAGAAGGCATTTGGAAACACTTGAAGATCGAGGCGAGAAAGGGATGGCAAACACTCTTCTGAGAAGCAAGTCTCTGCAAAGCAGTTATGTAAACCTGAAAGTAGACAAAGATTCTTTGATTGAAGGCTCATATGATGAAAGTGAAAGATCTGTAGAGTCTGTTTAAAAAGCGAAACTTTGATTGACACTTAATCTAAAGTATAGCAATTTCGAAAGGAAATGAGAACTTTTAAATTCCTTGATTCTGCCGTCTATCTAATAGTCGTGTTTCACAATAATCTTAGACTATTTACTGAAAGCATTAAAATATTGAGGAAGTAATTAGGATGTTCTGATTTCAAAGAAGGAAATTTTAAAAATTTATTTATTATTATAACGATAAGAGTGAAACTATTTGATTTAGTCAAATTTTATCAACACATGATGCTACGCCTAAATATTAATGTGGATTTTGGCATGGTTTCAAACAAATTTGTTAATGATTGATTTTTAACATATATATATTTTCTAGTATAGGAAGAAAATAATTTCAATTTTAGATTTTTTTATTTTATTTTGTCAGTTCGTGGAAATTTTCTTCGAGGTACAAGCACAAAAATCTCAAAATATAAATGTATTTAGGATATTTCTTGCGGACTGAATATTGAAATTGTATCTTTTGTAAAGATGTTTATTTTTATAATAGGTGGTGTTTTCTTTTTATAATTTTTATAATTGTGATATTTCTTATGAAAAGGCAAATTAGGTGATCATCTATTGCTATATTATTAATTATTATGTGTTATTAGGTCATATTATTGTTCTTGTTAACAGATAAATTGTGTTAATTAACATAATTTTTTTACTCAGGAGTACAATTATATGCAGATAAAAGTGCCACATATAGATAGTTGCAGATAAATGCAGATAGATGCAGATAAAAGTGCCACATGAGTAATAGTTGCTTAACAATGATACGATTATTAAATGATGTAAAAGAAAAAAGATGTGGAATGTGATTCTCGACCAAGTTCAGCTGAACTGTTTCGAGGTGTCAACCTTATACATTCCCAACTGGTATATGCACAGCCACGGCTTGCACATTTGATACTTGTCGTAACATTTATATATACCATACAAGCTAGTTGAAATATAAAAAGTGGTAGTAAAATTTAATTTTTTTTTAATAATAGTACACTCAAATTTTTCTGTGAAAAATCTGTACTTAAGAATTTTTAAAACACATTAGGCTATCGGTTCCATATTTTTTTACTTTATGTTATAGTGTAAAAGTTCATACTGATACTTTCGCATCTTTCGCAATTTAATAAAAATGTACAAATCGACTTTCAAATACAATTCATATTTTCTTAATGTATATGAAGGCAAAAAAGTTGACAAGATAGTGACGAATTTTTTATTTTTTAAAGCTAATAATGTATATTTCCATATTTTATGGGAATCTGAATATTTTAAAAATTATTAATAAACATTGTAGGGACTTACAATGTTTCATAAATTTCGCATAATAAATATTATTTTATTTTGCACGATGAAAATCTAGGAAAATAAATTGCCTTTTGTTCTTCAAAAAACATTTAAAAGAAAACGCAGTAAGCAAATGCAACAGAGCTGTTAAAATTGGTGCCTTTTATAATCTGTTTCAGAGAGTTTTAAGAAGACGCTCTGCATATTACCCAAACATATTTCAGAAAGACTACAGCACGAAATTACACAATCAGAGTAATTTAAGTTTTACAGAAATTATTGTGTGTATGTTAAATGATTTTTAACTTTTGAAAATTGTTTTGAGAAATATATTAATCGTATTAAAGTCATTAATTTAAGCTACAAACAAAATAAAATAAATTTTTTTTCTTCCATTTACGGGAATAATTTAAATCGAAAACTCAAGTGTTACCTGCTGATGCTGGCTGGAGAACTTTGGCGTGGCCTGCGTCTTCAATAACTTGATTAGTTGTTTCCCAAAACCTATTGACAAATAAATTGACACACATTTGATACAACTACAGTTAATATTTAGAATTTCTGGAAAGGAAAAAGAAGGCATTTGGAAACACTTGAAGATCGAGGCGAGAAAGGGATGGCAAACACTCTTCTGAGAAGCAAGTCTCTGCAAAGCAGTTATGTAAACCTGAAAGTAGACAAAGATTCTTTGATTGAAGGCTCATATGATGAAAGTGAAAGATCTGTAGAGTCTGTTTAAAAAGCGAAACTTTGATTGACACTTAATCTAAAGTATAGCAATTTCGAAAGGAAATGAGAACTTTTAAATTCCTTGATTCTGCCGTCTATCTAATAGTCGTGTTTCACAATAATCTTAGACTATTTACTGAAAGCATTAAAATATTGAGGAAGTAATTAGGATGTTCTGATTTCAAAGAAGGAAATTTTAAAAATTTATTTATTATTATAACGATAAGAGTGAAACTATTTGATTTAGTCAAATTTTATCAAAACATGATGCTACGCCTAAATATTAATGTGGATTTTGGCATGGTTTCAAACAAATTTGTTAATGATTGATTTTTAACATATATATATTTTCTAGTATAGGAAGAAAATAATTTCAATTTTAGATTTTTTTATTTTATTTTGTCAGTTCGTGGAAATTTTCTTCGAGGTACAAGCACAAAAATCTCAAAATATAAATGTATTTAGGATATTTCTTGCGGACTGAATATTGAAATTGTATCTTTTGTAAAGATGTTTATTTTTATAATAGGTGGTGTTTTCTTTTTATAATTTTTATAATTGTGATATTTCTTATGAAAAGGCAAATTAGGTGATCATCTATTGCTATATTATTAATTATTATGTGTTATTAGGTCATATTATTGTTCTTGTTAACAGATAAATTGTGTTAATTAACATAATTTTTTTACTCAGGAGTACAATTATATGCAGATAAAAGTGCCACATATAGATAGTTGCAGATAAATGCAGATAGATGCAGATAAAAGTGCCACATGAGTAATAGTTGCTTAACAATGATACGATTATTAAATGATGTAAAAGAAAAAAAGATGTGGAATGTGATTCTCGACCAAGTTCAGCTGAACTGTTTCGAGGTGTCAACCTTATACATTCCCAACTGGTATATGCACAGCCACGGCTTGCACATTTGATACTTGTCGTAACATTTATATATACCATACAAGCTAGTTGAAATATAAAAAGTGGTAGTAAAATTTAATTTTTTTTTAATAATAGTACACTCAAATTTTTCTGTGAAAAATCTGTACTTAAGAATTTTTAAAACACATTAGGCTATCGGTTCCATATTTTTTTACTTTATGTTATAGTGTAAAAGTTCATACTGATACTTTCGCATCTTTCGCAATTTAATAAAAATGTACAAATCGACTTTCAAATACAATTCATATTTTCTTAATGTATATGAAGGCAAAAAAGTTGACAAGATAGTGACGAATTTTTTATTTTTTAAAGCTAATAATGTATATTTCCATATTTTATGGGAATCTGAATATTTTAAAAATTATTAATAAACATTGTAGGGACTTACAATGTTTCATAAATTTCGCATAATAAATATTATTTTATTTTGCACGATGAAAATCTAGGAAAATAAATTGCCTTTTGTTCTTCAAAAAACATTTAAAAGAAAACGCAGTAAGCAAATGCAACAGAGCTGTTAAAATTCGTGCCTTTTAAGTGTTACCTGCTGATGCTGGCTGGAGAACTTTGGCGTGGCCTGCGTCTTCAATAACTTGATTAGTTGTTTCCCAAAACCTATTGACAAATAAATTGACACACATTTGATACAACTACAGTTAATATTTAGAATTTCTGGAAAGGAAAAAGAAGGCATTTGGAAACACTTGAAGATCGAGGCGAGAAAGGGATGGCAAACACTCTTCTGAGAAGCAAGTCTCTGCAAAGCAGTTATGTAAACCTGAAAGTAGACAAAGATTCTTTGATTGAAGGCTCATATGATGAAAGTGAAAGATCTGTAGAGTCTGTTTAAAAAGCGAAACTTTGATTGACACTTAATCTAAAGTATAGCAATTTCGAAAGGAAATGAGAACTTTTAAATTCCTTGATTCTGCCGTCTATCTAATAGTCGTGTTTCACAATAATCTTAGACTATTTACTGAAAGCATTAAAATATTGAGGAAGTAATTAGGATGTTCTGATTTCAAAGAAGGAAATTTTAAAAATTTATTTATTATTATAACGATAAGAGTGAAACTATTTGATTTAGTCAAATTTTATCAACACATGATGCTACGCCTAAATATTAATGTGGATTTTGGCATGGTTTCAAACAAATTTGTTAATGATTGATTTTTAACATATATATATTTTCTAGTATAGGAAGAAAATAATTTCAATTTTAGATTTTTTTATTTTATTTTGTCAGTTCGTGGAAATTTTCTTCGAGGTACAAGCACAAAAATCTCAAAATATAAATGTATTTAGGATATTTCTTGCGGACTGAATATTGAAATTGTATCTTTTGTAAAGATGTTTATTTTTATAATAGGTGGTGTTTTCTTTTTATAATTTTTATAATTGTGATATTTCTTATGAAAAGGCAAATTAGGTGATCATCTATTGCTATATTATTAATTATTATGTGTTATTAGGTCATATTATTGTTCTTGTTAACAGATAAATTGTGTTAATTAACATAATTTTTTTACTCAGGAGTACAATTATATGCAGATAAAAGTGCCACATATAGATAGTTGCAGATAAATGCAGATAGATGCAGATAAAAGTGCCACATGAGTAATAGTTGCTTAACAATGATACGATTATTAAATGATGTAAAAGAAAAAAGATGTGGAATGTGATTCTCGACCAAGTTCAGCTGAACTGTTTCGAGGTGTCAACCTTATACATTCCCAACTGGTATATGCACAGCCACGGCTTGCACATTTGATACTTGTCGTAACATTTATATATACCATACAAGCTAGTTGAAATATAAAAAGTGGTAGTAAAATTTAATTTTTTTTTAATAATAGTACACTCAAATTTTTCTGTGAAAAATCTGTACTTAAGAATTTTTAAAACACATTAGGCTATCGGTTCCATATTTTTTTACTTTATGTTATAGTGTAAAAGTTCATACTGATACTTTCGCATCTTTCGCAATTTAATAAAAATGTACAAATCGACTTTCAAATACAATTCATATTTTCTTAATGTATATGAAGGCAAAAAAGTTGACAAGATAGTGACGAATTTTTTATTTTTTAAAGCTAATAATGTATATTTCCATATTTTATGGGAATCTGAATATTTTAAAAATTATTAATAAACATTGTAGGGACTTACAATGTTTCATAAATTTCGCATAATAAATATTATTTTATTTTGCACGATGAAAATCTAGGAAAATAAATTGCCTTTTGTTCTTCAAAAAACATTTAAAAGAAAACGCAGTAAGCAAATGCAACAGAGCTGTTAAAATTGGTGCCTTTTATAATCTGTTTCAGAGAGTTTTAAGAAGACGCTCTGCATATTACCCAAACATATTTCAGAAAGACTACAGCACGAAATTACACAATCAGAGTAATTTAAGTTTTACAGAAATTATTGTGTGTATGTTAAATGATTTTTAACTTTTGAAAATTGTTTTGAGAAATATATTAATCGTATTAAAGTCATTAATTTAAGCTACAAACAAAATAAAATAAATTTTTTTTCTTCCATTTACGGGAATAATTTAAATCGAAAACTCAAGTGTTACCTGCTGATGCTGGCTGGAGAACTTTGGCGTGGCCTGCGTCTTCAATAACTTGATTAGTTGTTTCCCAAAACCTATTGACAAATAAATTGACACACATTTGATACAACTACAGTTAATATTTAGAATTTCTGGAAAGGAAAAAGAAGGCATTTGGAAACACTTGAAGATCGAGGCGAGAAAGGGATGGCAAACACTCTTCTGAGAAGCAAGTCTCTGCAAAGCAGTTATGTAAACCTGAAAGTAGACAAAGATTCTTTGATTGAAGGCTCATATGATGAAAGTGAAAGATCTGTAGAGTCTGTTTAAAAAGCGAAACTTTGATTGACACTTAATCTAAAGTATAGCAATTTCGAAAGGAAATGAGAACTTTTAAATTCCTTGATTCTGCCGTCTATCTAATAGTCGTGTTTCACAATAATCTTAGACTATTTACTGAAAGCATTAAAATATTGAGGAAGTAATTAGGATGTTCTGATTTCAAAGAAGGAAATTTTAAAAATTTATTTATTATTATAACGATAAGAGTGAAACTATTTGATTTAGTCAAATTTTATCAAAACATGATGCTACGCCTAAATATTAATGTGGATTTTGGCATGGTTTCAAACAAATTTGTTAATGATTGATTTTTAACATATATATATTTTCTAGTATAGGAAGAAAATAATTTCAATTTTAGATTTTTTTATTTTATTTTGTCAGTTCGTGGAAATTTTCTTCGAGGTACAAGCACAAAAATCTCAAAATATAAATGTATTTAGGATATTTCTTGCGGACTGAATATTGAAATTGTATCTTTTGTAAAGATGTTTATTTTTATAATAGGTGGTGTTTTCTTTTTATAATTTTTATAATTGTGATATTTCTTATGAAAAGGCAAATTAGGTGATCATCTATTGCTATATTATTAATTATTATGTGTTATTAGGTCATATTATTGTTCTTGTTAACAGATAAATTGTGTTAATTAACATAATTTTTTTACTCAGGAGTACAATTATATGCAGATAAAAGTGCCACATATAGATAGTTGCAGATAAATGCAGATAGATGCAGATAAAAGTGCCACATGAGTAATAGTTGCTTAACAATGATACGATTATTAAATGATGTAAAAGAAAAAAAGATGTGGAATGTGATTCTCGACCAAGTTCAGCTGAACTGTTTCGAGGTGTCAACCTTATACATTCCCAACTGGTATATGCACAGCCACGGCTTGCACATTTGATACTTGTCGTAACATTTATATATACCATACAAGCTAGTTGAAATATAAAAAGTGGTAGTAAAATTTAATTTTTTTTTAATAATAGTACACTCAAATTTTTCTGTGAAAAATCTGTACTTAAGAATTTTTAAAACACATTAGGCTATCGGTTCCATATTTTTTTACTTTATGTTATAGTGTAAAAGTTCATACTGATACTTTCGCATCTTTCGCAATTTAATAAAAATGTACAAATCGACTTTCAAATACAATTCATATTTTCTTAATGTATATGAAGGCAAAAAAGTTGACAAGATAGTGACGAATTTTTTATTTTTTAAAGCTAATAATGTATATTTCCATATTTTATGGGAATCTGAATATTTTAAAAATTATTAATAAACATTGTAGGGACTTACAATGTTTCATAAATTTCGCATAATAAATATTATTTTATTTTGCACGATGAAAATCTAGGAAAATAAATTGCCTTTTGTTCTTCAAAAAACATTTAAAAGAAAACGCAGTAAGCAAATGCAACAGAGCTGTTAAAATTCGTGCCTTTTAAGTGTTACCTGCTGATGCTGGCTGGAGAACTTTGGCGTGGCCTGCGTCTTCAATAACTTGATTAGTT
This sequence comes from Latrodectus hesperus, assembly GCA_037975125.1. NCBI lineage: Eukaryota > Metazoa > Arthropoda > Arachnida > Araneae > Theridiidae > Latrodectus > Latrodectus hesperus. The sequence continues at coordinate 111,466 of JAJQOW010000364.1, read as the reverse complement.
GTTTCCCAAAACCTATTGACAAATAAATTGACACACATTTGATACAACTACAGTTAATATTTAGAATTTCTGGAAAGGAAAAAGAAGGCATTTGGAAACACTTGAAGATCGAGGCGAGAAAGGGATGGCAAACACTCTTCTGAGAAGCAAGTCTCTGCAAAGCAGTTATGTAAACCTGAAAGTAGACAAAGATTCTTTGATTGAAGGCTCATATGATGAAAGTGAAAGATCTGTAGAGTCTGTTTAAAAAGCGAAACTTTGATTGACACTTAATCTAAAGTATAGCAATTTCGAAAGGAAATGAGAACTTTTAAATTCCTTGATTCTGCCGTCTATCTAATAGTCGTGTTTCACAATAATCTTAGACTATTTACTGAAAGCATTAAAATATTGAGGAAGTAATTAGGATGTTCTGATTTCAAAGAAGGAAATTTTAAAAATTTATTTATTATTATAACGATAAGAGTGAAACTATTTGATTTAGTCAAATTTTATCAACACATGATGCTACGCCTAAATATTAATGTGGATTTTGGCATGGTTTCAAACAAATTTGTTAATGATTGATTTTTAACATATATATATTTTCTAGTATAGGAAGAAAATAATTTCAATTTTAGATTTTTTTATTTTATTTTGTCAGTTCGTGGAAATTTTCTTCGAGGTACAAGCACAAAAATCTCAAAATATAAATGTATTTAGGATATTTCTTGCGGACTGAATATTGAAATTGTATCTTTTGTAAAGATGTTTATTTTTATAATAGGTGGTGTTTTCTTTTTATAATTTTTATAATTGTGATATTTCTTATGAAAAGGCAAATTAGGTGATCATCTATTGCTATATTATTAATTATTATGTGTTATTAGGTCATATTATTGTTCTTGTTAACAGATAAATTGTGTTAATTAACATAATTTTTTTACTCAGGAGTACAATTATATGCAGATAAAAGTGCCACATATAGATAGTTGCAGATAAATGCAGATAGATGCAGATAAAAGTGCCACATGAGTAATAGTTGCTTAACAATGATACGATTATTAAATGATGTAAAAGAAAAAAGATGTGGAATGTGATTCTCGACCAAGTTCAGCTGAACTGTTTCGAGGTGTCAACCTTATACATTCCCAACTGGTATATGCACAGCCACGGCTTGCACATTTGATACTTGTCGTAACATTTATATATACCATACAAGCTAGTTGAAATATAAAAAGTGGTAGTAAAATTTAATTTTTTTTTAATAATAGTACACTCAAATTTTTCTGTGAAAAATCTGTACTTAAGAATTTTTAAAACACATTAGGCTATCGGTTCCATATTTTTTTACTTTATGTTATAGTGTAAAAGTTCATACTGATACTTTCGCATCTTTCGCAATTTAATAAAAATGTACAAATCGACTTTCAAATACAATTCATATTTTCTTAATGTATATGAAGGCAGAAAAAGTTGACAAGATAGTCGACGAATTTTTTATTTTTTAAAGCTAATAATGTATATTTCCATATTTTATGGGAATCTGAATATTTTAAAAATTATTAATAAACATTGTAGGGACTTACAATGTTTCATAAATTTCGCATAATAAATATTATTTTATTTTGCACGATGAAAATCTAGGAAAATAAATTGCCTTTTGTTCTTCAAAAAACATTTAAAAGAAAACGCAGTAAGCAAATGCAACAGAGCTGTTAAAATTGGTGCCTTTTATAATCTGTTTCAGAGAGTTTTAAGAAGACGCTCTGCATATTACCCAAACATATTTCAGAAAGACTACAGCACGAAATTACACAATCAGAGTAATTTAAGTTTTACAGAAATTATTGTGTGTATGTTAAATGAATTTTAACTTTTGAAAATTGTTTTGAGAAATATATTAATCGTATTAAAGTCATTAATTTAAGCTACAAACAAAATAAAATAAATTTTTTTCTTCCATTTACGGGAATAATTTAAATCGAAAACTCAAGTGTTACCTGCTGATGCTGGCTGGAGAACTTTGGCGTGGCCTGCGTCTTCAATAACTTGATTAGTTGTTTCCCAAAACCTATTGACAAATAAATTGACACACATTTGATACAACTACAGTTAATATTTAGAATTTCTGGAAAGGAAAAAGAAGGCATTTGGAAACACTTGAAGATCGAGGCGAGAAAGGGATGGCAAACACTCTTCTGAGAAGCAAGTCTCTGCAAAGCAGTTATGTAAACCTGAAAGTAGACAAAGATTCTTTGATTGAAGGCTCATATGATGAAAGTGGAAGATCTGTAGAGTCTGTTTAAAAAGCGAAACTTTGATTGACACTTAATCTAAAGTATAGCAATTTCGAAAGGAAATGAGAACTTTTAAATTCCTTGATTCTGCCGTCTATCTAATAGTCGTGTTTCACAATAATCTTAGACTATTTACTGAAAGCATTAAAATATTGAGGAAGTAATTAGGATGTTCTGATTTCAAAGAAGGAAATTTTAAAAATTTATTTATTATTATAACGATAAGAGTGAAACTATTTGATTTAGTCAAATTTTATCAACACATGATGCTACGCCTAAAAATTAATGTGGATTTTGGCATGGTTTCAAACAAATTTGTTAATGATTGATTTTTAACATATATATATTTTCTAGTATAGGAAGAAAATAATTTCAATTTTAGATTTTTTTATTTTATTTTGTCAGTTCGTGGAAATTTTCTTCGAGGTACAAGCACAAAAATCTCAAAATATAAATGTATTTAGGATATTTCTTGCGGACTGAATATTGAAATTGTATCTTTTGTAAAGATGTTTATTTTTATAATAGGTGGTGTTTTCTTTTTATAATTTTTATAATTGTGATATTTCTTATGAAAAGGCAAATTAGGTGATCATTTATTGCTATATTATTAATTATTATGTGTTATTAGGTCATATTATTGTTCTTGTTAACAGATAAATTGTGTTAATTAACATAATTTTTTTACTCAGGAGTACAATTATATGCAGATAAAAGTGCCACATATAGATAGTTGCAGATAAATGCAGATAAAAGTGCCACATGAGTAATAGTTGCTTAACAATGATACGATTATTAAATGATGTAAAAGAAAAAGATGTGGAATGTGATTCTCGACCAAGTTCAGCTGAACTGTTTCGAGGTGTCAACCTTATACATTCCCAACTGGTATATGCACAGCCATGGCTTGCACATTTGAAACTTGTCGTAACATTTATATATACCATACAAGCTAGTTGAAATATAAAAAGTGGTAGTAAAATTTAATTTTTTTTTAATAATAGTACTTGCAAATTTTTCTGTGAAAAATCTGTACTTAAGAATTTTTAAAACACATTAGGCTATCGGTTCCATATTTTTTTACTTTATGTTATAGTGTAAAAGTTCATACTGATACTTTCGCATCTTTCGCAATTTAATAAAAATGTACAAATCGACTTTCAAATACAATTCATATTTTCTTAATGTATATGAAGGCAAAAAAAGTTGACAAGATAGTGACGAATTTTTTATTTTTTAAAGCTAATAATGTATATTTCCATATTTTATGGGAATCTGAATATTTTAAAAATTATTAATAAACATTGTAAGGACTTATAATGTTTAATCGTATTTCGGAAAATATAAATTATTTGATTTTGCGCGATCAAAAACTACGAAACAAATTACTTTTGTTCTTCAGAGAAACATTTAAAAGAAAACGCAGTAAACAAATGCAATAGAGCTGTTAAAATATGTGCTTTTTAAAATCTGTACCAGAGAGTTTTAAGATTCTCTGCAGAATACCCAAACATATTTGAGAAAGCCTAGAGGACGAAATTACACAATCAAAGTAATTGAAGTTTTACGGAAGGTATTGAGTGTCTGTTAAATGAAGTAAGCACACTTGAAAATTGTTTTGAAAAATATATTATTCGTATTAAATTTATTCCTTTATGAGCTACAAACAGAATAAAATAAATTCCTCCCATTTATGGGAATAATTTAAATCTACAACTCAGGTAGCCTGCTTATGCTGGCTGGAGAACTTCGGCATGCCTGCGTCTCTGATAACTTGATTAGTTGTTTCCCTTAATCTATTGACAAATAAATTGACACATACTTGATACAACTACTGTTAATATTAAGAATTAGAGGAAAGGAAAAAGAAGGCATTTAGAAACAGTTGAAGACCGAGTCAAGAAACGGATGGTAAGCACTCTTCTGAGAATCAAGTCCCTGCGAAGCAGAAATGTAAACCTGAAATTAGGCAAAGATACTTTGATTGAAGGCTCAAATGATGAAAGAGAAAGATCGGTAGTCTGTTTAAAGAGCGAAACTTTAATTGACTCTGAATCTAAAGTGTAACAATTTCGAAGGGAAAGGAGATCAGCTAGTTTCTGATTTGTTCGCTTATACCGATTACATTCTGCACAAGTTTTTACATAATAAGAGATGTATTTTTTCTTGCCTGGAAAATATTATCTGGGAGCTATCTAATTGTAGATACCTTCCACGCCATAATGACCAGCAGTAGGAGTATTATGGTATTCTTGCAGAATTTTCTGTTGTTCTTTCATGGAAATTAATTGTACATTTTCTGATTCTGTTTCAGACGAATAACGATACAGAATACCATTCTATATCCTTGACTGATATAGTTGGCAAAATTTTCTTTCTTATCATTACTTTCAAGACAATCGATAATTATCTTTAGATCTGGATCTTCCAACTGTTCTTTGCGAATATCACTGAATTTCCTAGTTCGTATATCGATAGAAATAGCACGCATTTCACAATTGGTGTCATCGTGGACGTTAGTTGGTCTCGATAATATATCGGTTACAATATTAGCTTTTTCAGGTGTATATTCCATTTTCAAGTTAAATGATTTGGCCTTGTAGGAGGACTGCACCAAGGTCCTAGTTACTAGCAACCGTGCGAATTACAAAAGGCATAAATGCATCCGGTTGTTTTGACACAGGGGCTGTTGTCAAATGTTCTTTTAAAGTTTCAAAAGCTTTTTGCTGTTCGAATCCTCAAGACTAATTGACTCTTTTCTTAGTTAAGTTGCTAAGAAGGTATGCTATGTCCGCAAAGTTTGGAATATATCTTGTAAATTAAGAACGGGTTTGTTAGAACAATTGCAGTTCTTTGACATTGGCTAGTACAGTTAATCTTTGAATGGATGGAATTTTCTCCCGATCAGCTTCTATTCCATTTCTTATAATCCGAAATTCTTAGAATTTCACACATTCACAGGAAAAATTATATTTATCTCTTTTCGTACAAAGTATTATATTTATTGTCATGTCGTATTTACCTACTTCAAAGTTTTAAAGCCTAAATTTCATGGTACTCCTTGGATGCTTAAATATTAGTGTCCAGTTATTAACTAATTATTTGTAAGTGTACTTGCAAGTGACATAAGAACCTATTTAGAAAAGAATTTCCAAAGCTAATTCGGCTTTCTAATAAAAGCTCGAAAATGTAAAAGTAACTTGTGATACTTCCTTTTACCTTTACTTCAAATTTATATCGTGAATATGACACAATATTAAAGTCTTTAATGTATCGTATTACCTTTAAAATTGCCTTTGACAAATAACAATGTTGAAACAAATAATCCTTCATTACATTGTAATTTATTCAATGATACCTTATTACTTAAATGATAAAATTGAATAAGTAAATAAAACTTGAAATTTGTTTAAGGCATGAAATTAAAGACATCAGTAACAAATTTAATTTTGTTAACAAAAATATTTTATAATTTTTTATTGTGTAAATACAGGCGTATTGTTTAATGCTTGGTTAAAGTAAGAAAGTAGATATCATGCAATCATTAAACTTTTAGAAAAAATTGCTACTTGTTCTCACAGCTGGAAATGAAACGTAATAACTGTTTATTCTATATTTTTGCCATATTTATTTATTAAATATTTTTATGTTTAAGTTTTAATTGTACGATATATTTTTCACAATTTTTATTTATCAAGAACATTTTTTTAAAATTATTATTATTATAGATTAAACATGAGTAAATTTAGCACAGAAATATTGCTGGTTGTTGATCTGGATTGTAATGATGCAAAAAATTGACGCATTCTTTCACTTTGGACAGTTCGTCAATAAGAAACTTTGATGATATATAATCATTGAAGATATAGAATCACTGCACAACATATAAGCCTTGAGAAGAGAAGAATTAAAAACTATTATGTAAAGAAAAGTGTACATAATTCTTTTATTGTTAGTTATTATTTTTAAAAGTACAGTCAGAAATTTATGTTTAACTATTGAACAGACCGTACTTTGTGAGATTTTTTAATTTATGCATTTTAGAGAAAGCATTTTTAATATTTGTATATTAATTGTTAAAAAGGCAAAAAAAATAAATAACTATAAATACAATTTAACGAAAATTCCAAAAGTCTAGTCAATGTTTTAACTGTATTTTAATGACACAGATTTAAAGATTAATTATTAAAAAAGTTTTAAAATAATTCTATTTGAAAATATCTATCAAAACTAAAAATAACAGGAAAATCCAAAACACAGAACATCTTCTTTTATAAAATGGATATTTTCCACAAATTCAAGCTTAAATTTTCAGGTTTTTAAATAACAAACAAACAGTATTTTATTAATACTAAATTTTGATATTTTCTTCATTATATTTGATGGCAAATTCTTAAATTTTGCATGTTACTTTAATACACAAAAATATATCCTATTAAGAATATCTGAAAATGTATTTTGAAATATTTTCAAATTATTTAAACAAAATAATTTAAATTATAAAATATTTGTTAAAATATTAAAATATAGTCAATTTATTTTATATTGAAATTATAAAATGCCCATTCTAAATCTAATGTTTTAAAATTGAAGACTTCACGATCGTTCGTTAACACTGAATTATGGCAAGAATAATGTAAACAATCATTTAATTTTTATTTCCGCTTGAAAAAAAAAAGGCGAAATTTGATATATGTTTAAAATCACTGGCAAAATGAATTGCTAGAGTTGCTGTTGCAGGCAAAAAAGTTTTCTGATTTTCGGCAACTTATAACGCCAATCACTTTCATTCGGCATGAAGCATGGCGAAAATAAAATACTTCAAATATGAATGGATAATGGGTGCGAATAGCCGCAACACGAGCTGTGACGTCATGTAATGTTAAGTCTATGGTTCCCATTGTTGTTGTTCTTTTGTGCCAGCTGGCTGGTAACATGGGGTGTGCTGCTCTACTTTTCTACTGAACCATATTTTGGTTTGGAGTCCGACTTCCTCAATTCACACATGCCAAAGGTACATGTTTAGAGGGAATGATTTTTTGAAAATAGTACTGCAGCCTATTTTCACCTTTTCCGGCGGACGTGTTGTAATTTCAGCATCATTCGATTTATTTGTTTTGGGCAAATCGGGACTAAGTATTACATATTATTTTTTATAGATTAGGTAGCACACGTTGTTGTGACATTTTCAATCCATATATCCTCCCTTTAAATAAACAAGGTAAAATTCTTATAACTGTTTTTTTTTGTGCTTGTAACATCGTAGTAGCTTTGTCACAATCCTGACTTGGGTGATGAATTTCACAAAATACACACATAGCTCTTTCATGAGTAGACGTAATTATGGCTGAATAGAGATTCTTAAAAGTATCATTTTCTTTCTTAACCTTAACTTCACCTCCAAAATTTGATCTAGCTAAATGTATCATTTCTTCGCCATTAACTTCCTGCTTTATAAATTTCGTCATCAGCTTCTCAAGAGATCTGAGACTGCTTTCAACAATTTCATTGTTACCGTTTGAAATACCTGATACCCTGTATCTTTCCCAAGCGCTATAAACATCTTCTGAAAGACATGATTTGACCATAGGAAACAAAAAGTCGACAAATGTTTTCTTTAGCTCTTCTGAAGGTAGCTAAAGTTCTTGAATATTATTCAAGCTGGTCAAATCTGTGCATTTTCTAATAGTTATAGCATTTTTCAACACCATTTCGAGTTTTTCACGAATTTATACATACACTGCTCAAAACAATTAAAGGATATTGTGGTTTTAGGAGGATCTTGTGGCTGGGAAACTTTTTAGCTGATTGGTACGTGGTCGACAGACGTAGTAGGTTGTATGAGAATAAATTACACATGTTTGGCAGAAAAAAATTGCATTTTATTGCGCATTTGTTGACAAAAAGAAAAAAACGCCATTTGTGCATATGAGAAAAAAAGAATAAGAAAAGGTGTTGTCTTCAAAGGAAGTCATTTTCAGTAGGAGGTATGGTTTCCACGGACGGCCAGTAACGTTGAACACCTTGGAGGCATGGAGTTAATGAGGCTATTAATCACGAGTCGGGGTATACTGTCCCACTCTTCCAGAAGAGCTCTTTCTTGTTCTTGGAGAGTTTGTGGGGGTGGTTGGTAGCCAGCAACTCGTCTTCCTAGAGCGTCCCAAACGTGCTCTATTGGATTCAAGTCTGGAGAACACGCTGGCCATTCCATTCGTACGATCCCTTCCTTGAAAAGGAAATCCTCTACCAGGATGACACTATGTGGCCTGTAATTATCGTCCATTAAAATGAAGTCATCTCCGCTTGCTGCAGCTTAAGGGACTACAATAGGCCTGAGGATCTGATGCTTATATCGGCGACCAGTCAGAGTTCCATCTCGAATGATATAAAGGTCTGTGCACCCCTCAATGGATATGCCACCATGCACCAACACTCCTCTACCGCCAAATCTGACACTTTCTTGCACGAATGCTGGATTATTCATACTGCCACGGTCCAACAGATGAAAATACGCCTATTATCAGGATGAACAGAAAAACGGGACTCGTCAGAAAAAAAATATTGCTCCATTCATTTCTCCACCAATTCACATGCTCTGTTGCCCACTCCCTGCGGTCGCGATGATGCCTTGATGTTAGTTTAACACATACCATCGGTCGGCGAGCATACACTCCTACACCATGGAGCTTGTTTCGGACAGTCTGAGTTTAAACCGTGGTGTCTGTATCCGAGCAAAGATGTTGTTGGAAAGGAGTAGCGTTCATATTTCGGTGTCTCCGAGCCGTTAACACTAAATAACGATCTTCATTGGGTGTTGTTGCCCATCTACGGCCTTGTTCGGTCTTCGGCTTGCACTTCCAGTCTCCAAAAAACAGTTCCAGATCCAGGACATCATACTTTGTAACACTCCAATGGCTTGCGCTACTCCGGCTTGAGTTTGGCCCCCTTCTAACCTACCAACAAATCTCCAAACTTCTGAATCGGTTAAATGACTTCGCTGAGACATCGTACTCATCGAAACAAAGCAGTCATTGAATACCGATCATCCTTTTATTCATAGTCTTTTATTCAGTTGAAAGTCAAATTTCATTCACTGACGCTGAAGTGACGTTTTTGACGTCGAATTCAAAATTAGCATACTCCCCAGTTTGAAAATCCGAAAAATTTTCATTTGTGATTCCCTTTTTCCATTTTCCACAAAAAAATTTTCGCTTATATCTTTATTTTATGTAAAACTTACAATATCCTTTAATTGTTTTGAGCAGTGTATATATAAGACTTATCAGCCAGATCTTTCCTTTAAAAACTCAATCACTTTGAGGTAATCTTGAGCTGTAGGTGGAAAACTTTCAATCAAGCTGGCAGTTCCGGTTATAGAAGTAATTGTCTGAGTTAAGCATTGAAATTTATCTTCCGCAGTCATCTCATCATCCTCATCAATTCTCCAAAACTTGATCCAGAATCCTAGAAGAGATTTAATATCTTCATGAAATTTCTGGTTTTCTAATAGTGATAATCGGTACTTACGATTATTTAGCGATGGAGTGATTTAACATCAAAATATTCTACTCATAAATTGAGAGAAAAGTACTGTTCTCTGTAACTTTCAGCTTAGCCGAAAACCTTAACATACATTTAATATTTTTATTCTCCGTCGTCAAGTAATATTACAGAAATTGCATTCTGAGTTTCTTCCAAGCACTTAAATTTATAAAATAACAGTGATCGGATCATGGAAACATAAACTTTCATTTTCGAAATTTCTTCATTGATATTCTTAGCAGAGTTTTAAATGTCCTATGCAAAATATTACATTGAAGTTTTAAAGCATCCATCATAAATTTCTTAACGAACTTGAAAAGTAAAACTATTACGTCCTTTCTTTGTGCAGAATTCGAATCAAAAATGTATTCTTACTTTCGATTCTTGTCGTATCTAACGACAAGAATCGCCAAGTGTTATGAGTCGATGAAAAAGACCAAAGTCAAACAGTGTCTTGAAACATACTGCTCAACACTGAAAATACAACAGAAAGAAGGAGTTGCCAGTAAGTAACAAAACACAGCAAACAGAGTGAGAGAGAGAAAGCAAGGAACAATAAATGATCTGTATTTCGAAATGATATGCATAATATACAGCGAGATCTGAGTCGGGTCAGTAGGTTGTAGGACCCCTATGAACAGAGATGCAAGAAGCAACATGTCTATGCACTGGGTCAATGAGAGCACAAATAGCGTCCTGAAGAATGGATCTCTCTTTTTTTATCAACCATTTGTCAAAGCAAATTTTTGGAAGGAGTCAGTGGAGTGGTCTGAAACTGGTGCTCAATCATAGTGGTGAGAGATCTGGTGAGCACGGCGGCCAGCGAATCAGCTCTATATCTTGTAGGGCATGTTAGCTGATGCGAGCAATAGGCGGTTGGGTGTTATCCTGCTGTTAAAGGGCATTGGGTACAACCTAAATGTAGGAGAGTGTCACTGGACCCAGCACATCGTCTACGTAACGTTGAACTATCATTGTCCCATAAATACGAATTAAGGTGACCTGAAATCGTATGTAATGGCACTCCAAACGATGATGTCACGTGGTGGCTTCTTCTACAATTGTACAGGATTTGACCTATCTACACGTTGACGCCACATCGTATGCGGCGATTATCACTGAAGAAACAGTAAGCGTAACTCATCGGAGAAGACGATCTTGTGCAACTCCATTGTCCACGTCGTTTTAATCCACCACCAATGTTCTTAGATGTGAAAAACTGAAGATGTATCAAGCTTGGCTCAACACTCCTGGTCAAACCCACGCTAAAAGTATGATCTCTTGATCATCAGCGAGGATTGCCTCTGAAATTCTTAGATGCTCTAGGCAGAAGATACGTTTAATCGTAGGCTTCATAACTGGGCAATACTATTTCAGAAAACACTTCCATAAAATGGGACTGTTTCAGCAAGACCCTATCTGCAAGAAATGTCATACGCAAGAGGAAACGTGCAAGCATATCATTTATGAATACGAGGTTCTTGCCCTCCCTAGATTAACTTCTTTAGGTATTATTCATACTAGAGAGTTACACCTAGACTCCATTAAAGAGTTATCGGACTTTATTAATAGAGTGAGTGACCCGAGTAACTGGAACTAGGAAACATTGGATTTGGAGTTAATAGTGCAAAATACTGATTAAAGCAGAGGTGCCAATGACATAAAAACCCAACCTTAAGAAGAAGCAGATCCACCACCATCCCAGACATTGGCTCTAAGCTATGGCAGTCTTTTTAATGGACTCCACGAGCACATGTCACTAGCAGTGAATCGACGGCACATGGTACTGCTCGATATCCAGGGTGTCTTGCACATGCTGTAGAATTATCGGTAAATGTGCTTTGAGGGGCAGTCACCAGTCGAACGCGTGAATCTATGCTGACATAATTCTATCTGCACTGGTACAACGCAAACGTTCTACAGTTCCTAGTTCTATCAATCTTCTCCACAGTCGGTGCACTATGGACGTGTCCTGGTGTCGGTCAGCTGCTATTTGTCGTAAGAACCAACCTGCCCTTCTCAGTCCGATCACCTTTCCCGTCTTAAAATCCCCTTTCAGCTGGAACTGACTCCGTTGACGACAGCCAAACATTCTCTGCAATTATAAGCATCTTTTGCAACAAGTACAATTTTACAAATATTATTTGGCAAGGATCAATAACGGTGCGAATAATATTGCCCAATCTTCCGGTTTCTTCCCTTATATCTTATCCTACGTGCGCTGAAAGAATTTCAGAGCTTGGGGATAATTCCACTTGTTTTCATGCTTATAAATTCAACAATTATTAGAATAAAATTAAAAAGAATCTTAGGTAATGAGGCTATATACAAAATTTGCAAATTTAAATATCTGGCTTAGTTTATTTTTCCAAGGAAAAAAATTTGCAATTATATGACATTTAGTGTCTTCTTGTAGGTATTTATAACTAAATATTTCCTTAAATTTCATTGTTTTGAAGTTTTGAGCCTTGTTGAAGAAATGTTTAATTTTTCGATTTATTATAATATGTCTCCAATTTTGAGTTCCTCAGCAATTTTCTTTTTTCTAACAATGTAAGGAACATTGATCAAAATTATTTATATTTTATGTTGAAAAACGTTTCATTTTTGCTCATCAATATTAAATATTATTACTATATACACATGTAACTTGAGTGATCCGAGGTTCTTTTCTCAGCATAATCTATTTGGAATTTGAATGGAATGGAATGTGTTTTTCACATTCCAAAAATATTTCAAATGAAATATTGTGAACTGCTGCCCCAGTGGACAAAAAAAGTAATGAACACGAAAATAGCAATGCAAAATGCAAGCAAATACAAAAATCTTGAGTAAATAGGATAAAACTCCAAGGGATGTACAGTTCCGAGCAAATAATTACTGATTAGACAGAATATGAAAATGTAGATTGAGTGATGTAAAAGTGCGAGGAGATTGATAAAGACGAATCACCGGCTGATGAAAAGTATGACTACTATAATGTCAACTAGAATGAATGTTTATTAGTCGTTGAGCTTTCTCCAATGTCCACGAAATACGACGTCGCGTAAGGAGTCAGACGGAATGTATTCCTTGTTGTTCCTCAGCAACCTCATACGAATATAAGTTCTCGAACTGGAACTTCAACAAAGCTTAAATAGTAGCTCGGAAAAAACAGGCTTTCTCACATTAGAGCGATGTTTATTGTGAATGCGCAAGAGTTATTAAAATCATTCTGAAGACTGCTGCCAGTGACGACAGACGTGCATTGATATTGCTCTGCCAACTAATTATTTTAATATCATTCTCTTTTACAGAGTTTTATGAGCCTTTATTCACCATCTCCTCAGGTAGAAGTAAAAATTTGAAAACCAAAGAGGCAGTTGACCCTTCGGTACGTTCTTTTTAGAGCTTATTTTGGGACTAGAGGATTCGGCTGAGTCACCCAGCACCCCAAGTCTGGGGAGCATGGTTACGTCAAACGCAAAAGTAGAGGACAATGGATATGGAAGAAGAAAATATGAATAATGTGGAAATGCAAAATAGCTAAACTCTAAGTATTCCTTGCATGTAGTCCCAGCAGGAATTTTCTTCGACTGGAGATGGTGCTTTATCCAGAAAAAGCTTTGCGAAATGATTTTTTGATAATTTCAAAAATAAAATTGAAGAATTAGGATATATGATCAATGAACTGGAAAGTACAATCGAATTTGATGAAGATGAACATATCAAATTATAAGCGATATTTATGTTTTTCGCACAAAAATTTCAAACCCAAAAACAACCAAATTTCTCGGGAAAAAGTACAACAATAAAAGTCAAATAAATAAATCCGTTGTTTAACTAAAGAATACCACCATTTCACTTTCATTCGAATCGATAAATCGCCTCAAGAATAGCCACTTGACTATTTGTTTTTACACCTGACGGAAATGCTTCCTTCTAACTCTAAGTTAAGGTACAAGCAATGAACAGTAACGTATGAAACCTAATTAAGACAAAATTGTTGAGAACAAAGAACTTTTGGAAGTTTCCTGTTTCACGAAGTTACTAAATTATTCATCTTACCCCTTAACTTTTACATTTTTTTTATTTAATTTTAAAATTAAATGGAATCAAAAAATGAGTGGGACATATGAAGTGGGAATCATATAAGTAATTCATTTTTATAATATTTAGGATAGTATGGGAAAGTATATGGTAAAATATCTTTCTTTTATTTTTTAATGTTTTATAATTTATCATTTAAATTTTTATCTTTTTTCAGTTTTATCTGTATATATAAAGATGAAAAAAACACCCACCAAACTAATGTCTAAAGCTCCACCCACAACCATCAGACCACTGTAGATGCCAAAATTCAAAAATGTGCCCCCGAAAATCGAAGCTAGGAAACCTCTCTTTTTAAAATTAACACGCCTATTTTAAATGTTACAACAAACTTTAATACCACGCCTATTTTAAATGTTACAGCAAGCTTTAATACCATGCCTACATTAAATGTTACAGCTAATTATATTCAAACGATGAAGAAATTTTCTCTTCACCTGCAACGAAATCAGATTCTACTAATAATTTGACATCCGACAGTTTCTTGCATCAAATTTCAGAAAATATAAGAGCCTGTCTGGTAAAATTCTCTATGAACTTAAAATTAACATTTCGAACTCCACTACCGACAGATCTGTTATTAAAATTTGAACATTAAATATGAAACATACATTTTTAGAATAAAAAAGGCCTTATAGTATATAATTTTAGGATTCTACCTATAGATACTAACATACAAAAACATTATCGAATTACTTAAATGCGTAACGATAAAATGTCGACACTAATATCATACAACATACAGTGAGAAGAATACGAGAAATTATAATTAAAGTTATTACTGACATTGACAGAAATATTTAATGTTCTCCACAATTTCAACTCCGATACTGCTCAAGTAATCAGAGTCTTATTAAGAAAAATTTACTGATTTATATCTGCGAGATTAATAATTTGCACATATATAAAATAAACTAAGTTATAAAAAAAGTGGTAAATATTTTTAGAAATATATTAACATTTTTTTTTGCTAGGATTATTCCTGCGATATAGCCAGGGGCGAAGCAACCGGTGGAAACCTTGGGAGCTGGCAGTCTGTAAAATTAACTAACTTATGACGAATATAAGCCACAACATTCATTTAAATCGTATAAAAAATTAATATGTAGAATTTTAATAAAATATATTATTAATATACATATTTGCTAATATACCGCAGCTCTCGATTTTCGCAAAATTCCTTATCTCGCTTATTTTAAAACTTTTAATCCTCTATGGTTGGATGTCCCCTGTCAGGGAACCAGAGCCGCAGTGACTAGGGATGGGCTGTCAAAGCCCAAGGCGCATCTTACGTCGAGGCATGCCCAATAATTTCAAAAATAAACAAAATTTTCCAGAAAATTTCAATCGTTGTTTGGTTATAGCACTTTTTATTCCGAGAAATATAAATTTTACCTATATGCTTATAATGAAGAGAGAGAAATAGAGCAATGCAGAGTGTTTCAATTAATAATCATTTTCATTTCGTTTCATTAATTTTTGTAAACTAAACTTTGTAAAATAACAGACCCAGTAAAAAATAAAAATAAAAGGGCGTGACTATTAATTTCTAAAGTCATTGACCACGCCTCTTCTCAAACACATTTTTTAAATTTGTTAAAATTGGCAAGATTGATAAAATGCGAAAATTGCGGTTGTTTGAAAAAGGAAGTTTCAGTATTCTATGAATTATGAAACCTTTTCTTTTTTACATTTTTGGTTAAATTGCTTTTACTTCCCTCTCTTTCAAACGTATTGATTCTGATTAGTGGCAGGCAGTGGCGTAGCGAGCACAATGGGCGCCCGGGAACCATACCAATTTTGGCGACCCATCTCAAAAAATAGTAATATAAGATATAGAAAAAACATGTCACAAGAGTATAATGTAAATAACAACAGCAAAGTATCTACTTTAAAATAATGGCAAATATAGATAATTTTAAAGGCTCAGGTTGTACTTTTAAATTTGAGTTAAAAAATCTAGTAAAAAATATTAACTAGAATAGGATTCGGAAATGCATCAATAGAATTAAAACTTACGGAAATTTAAGAATTAGTCAAAGAATTTGTTAGAAAATCTCTGAGATTCAATGATATTAAACATGTGTTTTGAGGCAAAGTGCAAATTTGATAAGTCCAAATGTAAAAAATCTGGCAAACTGTAATTCTAAGTGTTATAGCAGACTAACGTATGTAAATAAGTAAATTTAAATCAAATATAAATAAATAAATTTCTAGAATATAGATTTAATTTGTTTTGACATGGAAGTGTTTTTATAATGTCTAATAATCTAAATTGTTCTCTTTTTCCAGCTCTTTTAATTAACCAAAAATAAAAGTTATCTAATAGGCCTAGTTAATATTCAATTTAAAATTCTGTATTGCTTAAATAAAAATTAATTATTTACTGAAATAACAATCTGGAGTCAAATATATATATAACTTATACCCTTACCTAATATATCGGTCTTATAATATCTACTGAAATGAACGACAAATAAATCATAATAATTTAAATTCTCAAACTGAGACATTATTGTATATTTATTGTTCTAAGTGATCATGATGTTTTTCAAACACTTCTGGATGAATTATTTAATGAAGCTTAAAAATATTTATTCTTTGAAATTAAAATATCATTTTTCTACAAATTTTTGACCTTTCCCATCACGGATTGGGGATTATACACACAGGCTGTCCTAAAACTACCGTATAAACTATGCACAGCTAGATTCCTCGTTGGGAGTACATAAAAAATTCCCAAAGAAGCATTCCTGTACGATCCATAATTTATGAAAAAAATTTGAAATACAAAATAAGACGTCACTGCCGGTGCAAGAAAAACTCTTTATTGAACATATCAACAGCAGTATATACAGCGGATATCGACGGGCATACTCCCTAGCAGTTTGTAAGGCATTTCCATTACATCGGCATCACATCAAGTATATGTCGCAGTAGTCACGAACGGAACACATGCCACAATACGAAGACTACTTGTAGCTGCAAGATGCAGTCTTTTAATTACCAGTTCAATGGCAGCTTGACGTCAATTCCATGGGACGCACACATGCATGACAGTATATGAGCAGTGAACGTTTTAAACATTATCGTCTGAAAAGATATGAAAATAATGTTGATATGTCCAATAAAGTGTTTTTTTCTTGCATGGGCAGTAACGTCATACTTTGTTTTTGTATTTTTCTCGTAAACTAGGGATCGTACAGGAACGCTTCTTTGGGTAGTTTTTATATACTCCAAAGGAGGAATCTAATTGTGCAGAGTTTATGCGATTGTTTTGGAACACCTTGCATATTTACAGGTTTATCCATATATTTCAATAATTTATCACATTTACCGAGTTTAGTGGGGATTATGTATAATCTTTGGTTATTATACATAATTGCCGATTAGTCACTTTAACCGTAACACTATCTTATGATTTTACTTTGAGAACATTTTTCTCTGAAATTTTCAACTTATTTTTAATATGCTTAATAAGACTTTCCTATGACTTTAAAATATATTTCTTAATTAAAGTAAGAGCTAATTTATATAAAAAAATAATATATTTTTATTTTGAATCATTTTATAACATTTAAAAATATTACTAATCTGTAGCTTTTTACAAAGCATAATAATATTGCCTTATTTCATTATATTCCTTTAAAGTGATTTCTAAGCTAAACATGATTTCATTATATAAAGTGAAATATAAAATTAAGTAAAGGTTAATTATCAAGAAACATTTTATGTGTACATATTTAAATATTTAATGCATTTGATCTTTTAAACTTCCAAAAATGAATTTTTCAGCATAATGTATTGATATAAAGGCCAAAAATTACAATTCAGGTAAAAATTATTTTCGAAAGTTTTAAAATTTTAAATATTTTGATTTCAAATATATATTTTTAAATGAGCAATTTGATTTTAAATTTCGAAACTATACATGTTTGTTGATAAATATTCGTGTAATGGCTAAAAAATCTGCTAAATATACAATGTAACGAATAAGGTGTAGACAGAAAATAAAATTAACTCAAAAGTCAACATTTCCAACGAAATTTTTAACGAAAAAGCACTACAGACGAAAATTTGAGAGTGTAAAATAATAATATTATAACCGGGTAAATAATTAAAATAAAAGGAAATTATAAATTTTCCTAGCATTTGGAACTAATTACTTTTCTATTTCTAGCGTTGTATCATATTTCGATCCAAGGAGCACAATTCTCTTGATTGATGTTGCAGAGCTATCTTGAAATAAAATTGTCTTCTGTTGGGGGTCAGTCTGTTGCTTTTGTTTTGTATATTAGTGTCTGTTGTTATTGTATTGTTATTGTATTGTGTATTAATATTGTTTATTAAATAAAATGCTTAATAATAACTATAAAAAATGAATATCAAGTCAAATAATATTTTAGAACATCAAAATTGCTACAAAATATTTTTGAATTCCTAAATGATAAATAACATCATGCGAGTTCATAATGATGCATTTGTCAGTCGATGCAATATTCATTACATGCTTTTTTTTTTTGTATTTTGAATACAAAAGATTTATTTGCTTTATCAAAGTTACAATTTTTCATAGATATGCTACTTGATTTAGACATCTTGTAATAAATTAGAATTCTGAAGAACATGGTGAATCTTGATGCATTCACTAAGTCAAATCAGTTACAGATTAGATCATGAGCTTACTTTTTTGGAATCTGCCTAAATTATTGATTCGTATATCAAGAGATAAAACACCAACACATATTATTTAGTAAATAAGTTGAAACTAATACACCTCAAATGCATAAAACGGAAACTGACCAATAATATTTATATTTCAGAATTTTTATTAGTAAAAAATTTAACATATTTCCATCATTACATATATGTATGTGTATAAGATTTACTCTATACAAAATAATGATAAAGCCTCACAAATTTTGAGCAAAGAATAAAAAACTGTAAGAAAAGAAAATGGAAAACGCGATTAAAAGAACACACTTCTTATACCGAACTAAACTATTCTAACTTATTAATATGGAAATATAAAAATAGGAAACGTTTTCATTTATGCCAAGTTTTTCAACAGGAGAAAATAATTATTAAATTTAAAATATATTTTTCCGAATAAAATTGAGATTTCACAATTAAAAAGAAATTAAAAATTTCTGGAAAAAATTTGCGTAATTACTATTTGGCGCTCCTCTCAAAGCGTCGCCCGGTACACGATAGACCCCCTTTACTACGCCACTAACCGCAGGTAAAAATTTAGAGGCCAAATCAAAATACTGCATCCAGAGCAGACTCAAATATTAACTTCCTTTTAGATTGTATCGGGGCCGCGCACGTGCAGTTCCGGCTCAAAAGCCATTTAAGAGATTGATGATTAGAAGCAAAAATAACTTCTTGATGGTCGATGTAGCCACGAAAATTTTTCCAACGCGCCATCTACTGCTAAAGCTTCGCGCTCAATGGTCGAGTAGTTTTGTTCAGATGGAGTCAACAGACGACTCGCATATTGGATTCCATGTTCTTCTGGGCCTTGTAGGAGGACTACACCAAGGGCATAGTTACTAGCATCCTTGCGAATTACAAAAGGCATAGATCCATCCGGTTGCTTTAACACAAGTGCTGTTGTCTAATGTTCTTTCAAAGTTTCAAGAGCTTTTTGCTGTTCGAATCCCCAAGATCAATTGACTCTTTTCTTACAGTTAGGTTGCTAAGAGGCTATGCTATGTCCGCAAAGTTTGGAACCATTTTCTAAACCATGAACAGGTTTGTAAGAACGATTGCAGTTTTTGACATATGCTGGTACAGGAGTTCTTTGAATGAATGCAATTTTCTCTCGATCAGCTTAAATTCTTATGATCCAAAATTCCTAGAACTTCACCCATTGACAGTTAAAATTATATTTATCTCTTTTCATACTAAAAGTCTTATTTATTGTCATGTTTTTTTGTATTTACCTACTTCTAATTTTTAAAACCTAAATTTCAAGTTACTCCTTGAATGCTTAAATATTAGTGTTCATTTACTAATTATTTTTAAGTGTACTTTCAAGGGACAAAAGAGCCTATTTAGTAAAGTAATTCCAAACCAATTCGGCTTTGTAATGAAAGTTCGAAAATGTATAAATTTAACTTGTGATACTTCCTCTTACCTTTTCTTCAAATTTATATCGTGAATATGATACAATATTAAAGTCAAAGATACAGTATTGTATTTTATTACCTTTAAAATTGTCTATGGCAATTAACAATGTTAAAACAAATAATCATTCATTATATTGTAATTAATTCAACGATAATTAATAAACGATTCCATAATGGTTGAAATTGAATAAATAAATAATGTGACACTCCACTCTTTCTTGCTTTCCGAGAGCACCCCTAGAGGGGAGAAGGAAAGACAGTTAGTTAGGATATTGATTTCGAACTATAAAGATGTGTTTTAATCATCATTTTACTGTGGTGTTGCTGTTTGTTATTGGGTGTAACTCAACTTTGAATAATTATATTGTTACACTAAAGGTTGTTTTGATTAAACCCACAAACACCGGACACAATAAAACTTAAAATTTGTTTAAGGCATGAAATTAAAACATCAATAACAAAATTAATTTTCTTAACAAAAATAATTTATATTTTTTATTGTGTAAATACAGGTGTGTTTAATGCTTGGTTAAGTTAAAAAAGTAGATATCATGCAATAATTAAACTGTTAGAAAAAACTGCTAATTCTCACAGCTTGAAATTAAAGGTAATTAATGATTATTCTATATATTTGCACTATTTATTAATTAAATACTTTTTATGTATTAAATTTTATGTTTCATAATTAATAAATTTTGAACAAAAAATAAGTTCTTTATTATTTTTTTTTCTTTTCCGTATTTTTGTCAGCATAACAGAAATTAGTACAGAATTTCAATTGTTCGTTTAAATGCAACTTCTTTTGCCTTGTAAATGTAAATATACATAGTTTCATGTTTACAAGGTATATTTGAAGTCCACCACAGACGATACATTTCTCCGCTGTGATTTGTTCGGGAGTAGAAAGTAATTAAAAACACGCGCGCTATGAATTCTTAGGGAATGCACGTGTTAAATGAAAAGTTATTTTTAAGGATTGTATTTTTTAATATTTATTTCTTTTGAATCAAAATACACATCTTGTAAACTGAAAACAAAATCGCCTAAAAATTTTTTAATTGAACGAATTATTTAGTGAGTTTTACGACTTCATGTAGTTATAAGTATTTTTACTATATAATGCTTCACTCACTTGTCAGCTTTTGATATCTATTGTTAAGTTTTAACTGCGCGATATATTTGACACTATTGTTTTTTGTCAAAAATGTTTTTTTAAATATATTATCATAGTTTAAACATGAGTAAATTAAACACAAAAATATTGCTGGTTGTTGCTCTGGATTGTAATGATGCAAAAAATTGGCGCAATATTTATTTTTGGACTGTTTGTGAATAAGAAACATATATATGCCTTGAGTAGTGAAGATTTAAAAACTATTATGTAAAGAAAAGTGTAAATGTTACTTTTATTATTAGTAATTATTTCTAAAAGTACTATCAGATACTTATGTTTAACTATTGAACAGCCCGTACTTAGTGAGATTTTTAAATTTATGCATTTAAGACAAAGCATTTTTATTTTGAATGTTAAAGAGGCTAAAATAAAGCATATAATATTATACAATTTAACGGAAATTCCGAAAGTGTAGTCAATACAATATTTTAACTGTATTTTAATCATACAGGTTTACAGACTAAATATTAAAAAAGAAAAAATAATTCTATTTGAAAGTATCTGCATCAAAACAAAAAATTACCGAAATTTTCCGCTAGGAAGAAAAAAAAAAAAAAAAAAGGACGAAATTTGATACGTGTTTAAAATCAATATAAATTGCTACAGTTGCTTCTGCATGCACAAAACGCTTTCTGACTTTCAGCAACTTATAATGCCAATAACTTTCATTTGGCATGAAGCATGGCGAAAATAAAATATGTTCAAATTTTAACTGCGCAGCTGTAAAAGATACATGAAATATCAACGGATAATGGGTGCGAATTGCCACAAAACGAGCTGTGACGTCATGTATTGTTAAGTCGATTGGAATTGCTCCTATTGTTGTTGTTCTCTTGTGGCAGCTAGGCTGGAAACCTGGGTTGCGCTATTCCACTTTTCCAACTGAGCCATATTTTGGTTAGGAGTCCGACTTCCTCAGTACACACATGCCATAGGTACCCGTTTATAGGGTAGGCAACCATTCACACAAGGATAGGACAAATACTTGATAGATAGAGTGAGAAAGTACATCCATGCGTGAACCGATATTCGGATCCAGGACCTCCTCATCCATAGCCAGGCATGCTAACCACTAGCCATAGTTGGGCGGCGTTGCCCACATTAAAATATATAAAAGGACAACTGTAATGTAATAGTTCCTTAACAATGATACGATTATTAAATGATGTAAAATAAAAGATGTGGAATGTGTTTGCCGTACAAGTTCAGCAGAACCCTTCCGAGATACTACTTAGTACATTCCCTACTGGTTTACGCATAGCCATGGCTTGCACTTAAGACCTCCTTTAAATCAATAATATATACTAAACAATATAGTTAGAATGTAAAAAGTGGTAGTTAAATTAAAATTTTTTTTAATAATAGTACTTCCAAATTTTTGTATAAGATATCTATAATTTAGAATTATTAACACACATTAGGCTTTCGGTTACATATTTGTTTACTTTATGTTATATTGTAAAAGTTCATACTGATACTTTCGCATCTTTCACAATTTTATTAAAATGTACAAATCGACTTTCAAATACAATTCATATTTTCTTAATGTATATGAAGGCAGAAAGAGTTGACAAGATATCGACGAATTTTTTATTTTTTAAAGCTAATAATGTATATTTCCAAATTTTATGGGAATCTGAATATTTTAAAAATTATTAATAAACATTGTAGGGACTTACAATGTTTCATAAATTTCGCATAATAAATATTATTTTATTTTGTACCATGAAAATCTAGGAAAATAAATTGCCTTTTGTTCTTCAAAGAAACATTTAAAAGAAAACGCAGTAAGCAAATGCAACAGAGCTGTTAAAATTGGTGCCTTTTATAATCTGTTTCAGAGAGTTTTAAGAAGACGCTCTGCATATTACCCAAACATATTTCAGAAAGACTACAGCACGAAATTACACAATCAGAGTAATTTAAGTTTTACAGAAATTATTGTGTGTATGTTAAATGAATTTTAACTTTTGAAAATTGTTTTGAGAAATATATTAATCGTATTAAAGTCATTAATTTAAGCTACAACAGAATAAAATAAATTTTTTTTCTTCCATTTACGGGAATAATTTAAATCGAAAACTCAAGTGTTACCTGCTGATGCTGGCTGGAGAACTTTGGCGTAACCTGCGTCTTCAATAACTAGATTAGTTGTTTTCCTAAACCTATTGACAAATAAATTGACACACATTTGATACAACTACAGTTAATATTAAGAATTTCTGGAAAGCAAAAAGAAGGCATTTAGAAACACTTGAAGATCGAGGCGAGAAAAGGATGGCAAACACTTCTGAGAAGCAAGTCTCTGCACAGCAGTTAAGTAAAGCTGAAAGTAGACAAAGATTCTTTGATTGAAGGCTCATATGATGAAAGTGGAAGATCTGTAGAGTCTGTTTAAAAAGCGAAACATTGATTGACACTTAATCTAAAGTATAGCAATGTCGAAAGGAAATGAGAACTTTTAAATTCCTTGATTCTGCCGTCTATCTACTAGTCGTGTTTCACAATAATCCTAGACTATTTACTGGAAGCATTAAAATATTGCGGAAGTAATTAGGTTGTTCTGATTTCAAAGAAGGAAAGTTTCAAAATTTATTTATTATTATAACGATAAGAGTGAAACTACTTGCATTAGTCAAATTTTATCAACATATTGTACCGAGCTCCACGGGTTCGTGTTGATTGAGAGTTGAATAAAGCGACCACTTAATGAACACAAGACTTATATTCGTAAGAACCTCACTAAATAAACGAAATTCCCGCTGTAACAGTCACAATTA
Organism: Latrodectus hesperus; assembly: GCA_037975125.1. Taxonomy (NCBI): domain Eukaryota; kingdom Metazoa; phylum Arthropoda; class Arachnida; order Araneae; family Theridiidae; genus Latrodectus; species Latrodectus hesperus. Next base: position 87,468 of record JAJQOW010000364.1, on the reverse strand, counting down.
TACAGCTACAATACGTCAGATATAATAAGAAACAGCTTCCAATCACAGGTCTCAAATACCTCAGACAGATAACAACTAGCAGTCACAACTAATCGTCTTCACTCACTGACTGTCTTCACAAAACTGACTCTTCCATGTCGGGCTGCGGTATTTATACCTGACTTGGCGGAGAAATCTACCAATTTCGCCAAGGTTTTGGAAGCTTCTGGGCTATCTCGAAAAGTATTGGTCCTAGAGCTTAGGTGATGGATGTTTCCAGAAGTATCGATTTCTCGCCAAGTCGCCAAAAATCTCGCCAACCGTCGCCAAGAATCTCGCCAACTGTCGCCAAGTCGCCAAATTATTAGGAAATCCGCTTTTAAAAGTACAACACGTCTAAATACCGCAATTTTTGCCCAAAATGTGAGAATTTCCGATCTGTCTGAGATATTTTAAGACAAATATAATCATTATTTATAAATTTGTAACATTGCCCCCCTCTCAAGGACTGCACGTCCCGGGCAGTACAATCCCCTGATAGGAGGCCAAATTTAATATAAGAGAATTTACATTTCAAGATGATACAGAGCACATTACATACACAAGCAACTAAAAATACAAGAAAATAGAAAAGATTAAAATTATCTATACTATTTACAAAGAGACCATGGTCTACTAATTTTTACTCTACATTACGATAAGGAGCTAATCTATCATAATGTACTACCTTTGGTTTTGAAGAAGATGATTTCCTTATACGAACCACGACGTCGTTCAGTCTTTTTAGGACTGTGTAGGGACCTTCCCAGTTGGCTTGCAACTTTGGAGAAAGTCCTTTACGTCGAATCGGGTTCCACAACCAAACTTTGTCACCTTCTTGAAATTCATGTCCTGTCGCTCTTGTGTCATACCTTGTCTTCATTCTTTCGGTCGTCAGGTTGATTCGGTCTCGAGCGAATTTATGGACATCTTCAAGACGTGCCTGAAGGTCTCGAAGGTATTCCTCTGGCGATGAAGATGTATCCGGAGGACGACCAAACTGAAGATCACAAGGGAGACGAAGTTCGCGACCAAAGAGCATCTGTGAAGGAGTATATCCGGTAGTCTCATGGACAGCACTGCGATATGCAAGCAGAAACAGCGGTAACTTCAAATCCCAATCTTGCTGATTTCTGGAAACCATAAGTGAGAGATTATTCAAGATGGTTCTGTTAAATCTCTCTACCATGCCGTCCGATTGTGGGTGTAGTGGCGTGGTCTGCGTCTTGTCTATTCCGAGAATTTGACACATCCCTTTAAGCACAACAGAGGTGAAATTTGTCCCTTGATCAGAATGGATTTGTAAGGGTGTGCCGAATCTGGAAACCCATTGATGCACTAGAACCTCGGCTACTGTAATCGCCTCTTGATCGGGGATTGCAAACGCTTCAGGCCACTTAGTAAAGTAGTCCATGACAACTAGTATGTATTTGTTGCCATTTGAAGATCGTGGTAAAGGACCCAAAATGTCTAATGCTATTCGCTCAAAAGGTGCTCCTACGTTGTACCGCTGCAACCTTCCTCGGCTACGTTTCTTTGGTCCCTTACGTGCCGCACAGTCATCACAAGATTGACACCATTTCTCTACATCTTGTCTAGTTTTGCTCCAATAGAAGCGTTCTCGAACCTTCTGTAGAGTTTTCATTACTCCAAAGTGGCCTCCAGTTGAACTACTATGCAATTCTTTCAAAACATCTGAAATTCTTGATTTTGGAAGAACAAGCTGCCATTTGAAATTACGTCCATCATCGGACTCCCATTTCCTGTATAAGACACCATTTCTTATATGGAGTGAGTCCCAAAGAGCCCAATATTGCTTAGTAGCAGGACTGTAGGTGGAGATATCCTGCCAACTTGGTTTCATACTGGAAGATTCTTGTAATTCTAAAATTGGATTTATATCTGGGTCTTCTTTTTGAGCTTCTCTAAGTCCTTTATCACTCCATGGGTCTGATTTCGATGGAGGTGAAACAGTAACTTGGCGTACCGAAGGATTTATTAACTGATAGTTCTTCTCTACTCTCGAACAATATCGGCAGCTTTCATTGCACGGTTTCCTTGATAGTGCATCAGCATTTCCATGAAGAGTTCCTTTGCGATGACGTATTTCAAAGTCAAACTCCTGGAGTCGTTGAATCCATCTGGCTACCTGTCCTTCCGGATTTTTAAAATTTAAAAGCCAGGTTAAGGATGCGTGATCTGTCTGGAGCAAGAACTTTCTTCCATAGAGATAATGGTGGAAATGTTCTATGGCTTTAACGATTGCCAGCAATTCCTTCCTGGTTGTGCAGTAATTCCGCTCTGGTTTCGATAGACATTTACTCCAATAAGCAATGACATATTCTTTATCATCAATTTCTTGCGACAAAACAGCTCCGATATTTTCGTTGCTGGCATCCGTATCTAAAATGAATAATTTTTCGGGCTGGGGATATGCAAGAACGGGCGAAGATGTCAACGCCTCCTTCAGTTGTTTAAAAGCTTTCTCACATTCAGCTGTCCATAGAAATCTCTGTTTAACTTCTGTCAACTTGTGAAGAGGTCTGGCAATACTTGAAAAACCCTTAACAAATTTCCTGTAATATGTGCATAGTCCAAGAAAACTTCTTAATTGGTGGACATCTTTTGGACGACTCCAGTCCTTAACTGCGGAGATCTTTTCAGGATCTGTTCTTACACCTTCAGCAGAGATAATGTGTCCCAGATAGCTTACTTCACGTCGGAATAAATTACATTTGCAAGGATTCAGCTTCAGGTTGGCCATTTTTTAATTTTTCCAGCACCTTTCGGATGTTTCTTAAATGGTCTTCGAATGTGCGCCCTACAATAATGATATCGTCCAAATATACCAAACAGGCTTCGTAGGAAAGTCCTCGTAATACTGTCTCCATCAGGCGCTCAAACGTTGCAGGTGCATTGCAAAGCCCAAATGGCATAACTTTGAACTGCCAAAGTCCTTGTCCTATGGTGAATGCAGTCTTTTCTCGATCCTCAGGATGTATCTCTACTTGCTAATAACCACTCTTGAGATCCAAAGTCGAAAACCATTGTTTACCGGATAAAGCATCAAGTGTATCGTCAATCCTGGGGAGAGGGTAACTATCTTTTTTAGTGATGTTGTTTAACCGACGATAGTCAACGCAGAATCGGGTAGAACCATCTTTCTTCCGAACTAAAACAATAGGCGAAGCCCAAGGACTCTCTGATGGCTCAATAATGTCATTCTGCTGCATTTCCATCAGAAGATTATCCACCTCTTCCTGCTTAGCGAATGGCAATCTTCTCGGATGTTGTTTAATGGGTGGATGATTTCCTGTATTGATTCGGTGCTGCGTCAATTTGGTTCGCCCAACATCATCTGATTTCTTGGAAAAGAGATCTTCGAATTCTAATAATAGATTTCTTGCAGCATTCCTTTGTTTATCATCTAACTCTGCATTCTGAAGGAGTTCATTAATTAGAGTGTCAGGAGGCTCAGATAGTGTGGTTTGACAATTTCGGTTAATACAGGTCACTGGAGTGCAAGTCGCCAGCACTTCTCCTTCTTTTATTAGTTTTACCTTATTGCTTAGATTAGCAACTCTTACCGGGATTACATTTCGTGAAAGGTCGACGAGGGAAGAAGCCACTAGTACTCCTTTAACGCTATTGTCGGAATCTGGATATTCAGTCAATCCATAATGAAAATTATTATCTTCTGAAAGAGCTCCGGAAACTATTGTCTCAGTTCTTGGTGGTAATGTTATTTCACTCTTTGCAGTTATATGATGGACTGTTTTAATATCTGAATATTTCGTCTTAAAAATCGCTATGTCTTCAGAACATGAATGTAGTTCATTATTTTTAAAATCTAACTTGAAATTGTTTTCTTTGAGGAAATCCAATCCGAGAATAAATTCGTCATTTATATCAGTGACATATGCCATATGATGGTACACGGCATTACCAAATGCAATGTTTAGATTGACTTTTCCATGCACTTTAATCTTATCACCTGTCACAGTTTGGAGGGTAATGCAGGGCGGCGTCCAGGTGAGTTTCTCACCAAGTTTGCGAGCCAAATCTGTCCTAATGATAGTTACGTTGGCTCCAGTATCGATTATCATTCTGCAGGGAACTTCGTTGACATGTCCCATAACGAAAAGTTCGTTGTCGCCGCTACTTATGGAAGAAATATGAAACAATTTGAAATGGGGTTTCTGACTCTCTGGACATCTCCGCCCCGCGAGATGGCCACATATTAGTTTCCCTGCTGTGGTGGAAGATCATTTCCACCATCTTTTCGTTTCGGGCAGTCTCTCTGAACGTGTCCGACTGCACCGCAAGTCCAACACTGAATTTTCGTGTTTCTGCCACCTTTACTCATTTCTAAGTTACGGAATTTTCGCCGCAGATCTTCGATTTGCTTTCTGAGATCATAGTCCGTATCAGTAGTAGAGACGGCTCTGATTGAGTGCCGGTCTTTACGCGCGGCCAGCTGGGCAGCCTCTATCTTATGTGCGTAGACTAGCGCAGATCCAATATCTTTGACATCGGCGAGTCTAAGTGTTTTCTGTATTTCCGGATCCCTCACACTATCGATGAAGTGATGGAGAGCCAGATCTTGACGTGTCTCAGCTGGGCAGTCCGAAAATGCTAGATGGGAAAGTCGCTGAATATCGGCAGCCAATTCTTGCAGACTTTCACCCGCTTTTTGATAGCGGGACTTTAACTGTAGTCTGCTATATTCTTTAGTGCACTTATCTCCAAACCGCAGCTCAAGCGCACTCGATAGGGCTTGGAAATCGTGCCTCTGCTCCTCCGGAAGCGTCTCGAGGATGTCAGCCGCGTCTCCTCTTAAAGAAGCCGCCAGGTGAAAAGCTTGGGCTCGGGAATTCCATCCATTAGCTTCCGCTACCATCATAAACTGGGTCTTGTATACTTGCCAGGATGATTTCCCATCAAATGTTGAGAGTTTAATATTGGCTAGGGAAGGCACAAATGCCACGTTGGGTTCCTCATGTTTGTTTGACATTTGCTTCTCCAAGCTTTCAATCTTCTTATTCATATTGTCTAATGCTTCTTCAACGTTTTCTTCTATCTCCAGAACTTTAGTTTCAACTGAAGTTACCTTATCTTCCATTGCATTCATCTTTTCTTGAATGATGTTGGAGAATTCTTCTTTAACACTTACAATGTCCTTCTTAAGTTCCTCCTGTCCAGATTTTATCTCTTTCATCATCTCGGTTTTAATCTCTTCTTGTCCTGCTTTCATCTCTGCTTGTCTAGCTTTCATCTCTTCTTGTCCAGCTTTCATCTCTTCTTGTCTAGCTTTCATCTCTTCTTGTCCAGCTTTCATCTCCTCCTGTCCAGATTTTATCTCTTTCATCATCTCGGTTTTAATCTCTTCTTGTCCAGCTTTTATCTCTTCTTGTCTAGCTTTCATCTCTTCTTGTCTAACTTTCATCTCTTCTTGTCCAGCTTTCATCTCTTCTTGTCCAGCTTTCATCTCAGCTATCTGCTCCGCTAATTTTTCGAGAAGACTTTTCATTAAATCCATATCCATTTTTCTTCTGACACGCTGCATCAACTCTTCAACCCCACTTCTGACACCAGTTGTACCGAGCTCCACGGGTTCGTGTTGATTGAGAGTTGAATAAAGCGACCACTTAATGAACACAAGACTTTTATTCGTAAGAACCTCACTAAATAAACGAAATTCCCGCTGTAACAGTCACAATTATACAGCTACAATTCGTCAGATATAATAAGAAACAGCTTCCAATCACAGGTCTCAAATACCTCAGACAGAGAACAACTAGCAGTCACAACTAATCGTCTTCACTCACTGACTGTCTTCACAAAACTGACTCTTCCATGTCGGGCTGCGGTATTTATACCTGACTTGGCGGAGAAATCTACCAATTTCGCCAAGGTTCTGGAAGCTTCTAGGCTATCTCGAAAAGTATTGGTCCTAGAGCTTAGGTGATGGATGTTTCCAGAAGTATCGATTTCTCGCCAAGTCGCCAAAAATCTCGCCAACCGTCGCCAAGAATCTCGCCAACTGTCGCCAAGTCGCCAAATTATTAGGAAATCCGCTTTTAAAAGTACAACACGTCTAAATACCGCAATTTTTGCCCAAAATGTGAGAATTTCCGATCTGTCTGAGATATTTTAAGACAAATATAATCATTATTTATAAATTTGTAACATTGCCCCCCTCTCAAGGACTGCACGTCCCGGGCAGTACAATCCCCTGATAGGAGGCCAAATTTAATATAAGAGAATTTACATTTCAAGATGATACAGAGCACATTACATACACAAGCAACTAAAAATACAAGAAAATAGAAAAGATTAAAATTATCTATACTATTTACAAAGAGACCATGGTCTACTAATTTTTACTCTACATTACGATAAGGAGCTAATCTATCATAATGTACTACCTTTGGTTTTGAAGAAGATGATTTCCTTATACGAACCACGACGTCGTTCAGTCTTTTTAGGACTGTGTAGGGACCTTCCCAGTTGGCTTGCAACTTTGGAGAAAGTCCTTTACGTCGAATCGGGTTCCACAACCAAACTTTGTCACCTTCTTGAAATTCATGTCCTGTCGCTCTTGTGTCATACCTTGTCTTCATTCTTTCGGTCGTCAGGTTGATTCGGTCTCGAGCGAATTTATGGACATCTTCAAGACGTGCCTGAAGGTCTCGAAGGTATTCCTCTGGCGATGAAGATGTATCCGGAGGACGACCAAACTGAAGATCACAAGGGAGACGAAGTTCGCGACCAAAGAGCATCTGTGAAGGAGTATATCCGGTAGTCTCATGGACAGCACTGCGATATGCAAGCAGAAACAGCGGTAACTTCAAATCCCAATCTTGCTGATTTCTGGAAACCATAAGTGAGAGATTATTCAAGATGGTTCTGTTAAATCTCTCTACCATGCCGTCCGATTGTGGGTGTAGTGGCGTGGTCTGCGTCTTGTCTATTCCGAGAATTTGACACATCCCTTTAAACACAACAGAGGTGAAATTTGTCCCTTGATCAGAATGGATTTGTAAGGGTGTGCCGAATCTGGAAACCCATTGATGCACTAGAACCTCGGCTACTGTAATCGCCTCTTGATCGGGGATTGCAAACGCTTCAGGCCACTTAGTAAAGTAGTCCATGACAACTAGTATGTATTTGTTGCCATTTGAAGATCGTGGTAAAGGACCCAAAATGTCTAATGCTATTCGCTCAAAAGGTGCTCCTACGTTGTACCGCTGCAACCTTCCTCGGCTACGTTTCTTTGGTCCCTTACGTGCCGCACAGTCATCACAAGATTGACACCATTTCTCTACATCTTGTCTAGTTTTGCTCCAATAGAAGCGTTCTCGAACCTTCTGTAGAGTTTTCATTACTCCAAAGTGGCCTCCAGTTGAACTACTATGCAATTCTTTCAAAACATCTGAAATTCTTGATTTTGGAAGAACAAGCTGCCATTTGAAATTACGTCCATCATCGGACTCCCATTTCCTGTATAAGACACCATTTCTTATATGGAGTGAGTCCCAAAGAGCCCAATATTGCTTAGTAGCAGGACTGTAGGTGGAGATATCCTGCCAACTTGGTTTCATACTGGAAGATTCTTGTAATTCTAAAATTGGATTTATATCTGGGTCTTCTTTTTGAGCTTCTCTAAGTCCTTTATCACTCCATGGGTCTGGTTTCGATGGAGGTGAAACAGTAACTTGGCGTACCGAAGGATTTATTAACTGATAGTTCTTCTCTACTCTCGAACAATATCGGCAGCTTTCATTGCACGGTTTCCTTGATAGTGCATCAGCATTTCCATGAAGAGTTCCTTTGCGATGACGTATTTCAAAGTCAAACTCCTGGAGTCGTTGAATCCATCTGGCTACCTGTCCTTCCGGATTTTTAAAATTTAAAAGCCAGGTTAAGGATGCGTGATCTGTCTGGAGCAAGAACTTTCTTCCATAGAGATAATGGTGGAAATGTTCTATGGCTTTAACGATTGCCAGCAATTCCTTCCTGGTTGTGCAGTAATTCCGCTCTGGTTTCGATAGACATTTACTCCAATAAGCAATGACATATTCTTTATCATCAATTTCTTGCGACAAAACAGCTCCGATATTTTCGTTGCTGGCATCCGTATCTAAAATGAATAATTTTTCGGGCTGGGGATATGCAAGAACGGGCGAAGATGTCAACGCCTCCTTCAGTTGTTTAAAAGCTTTCTCACATTCAGCTGTCCATAGAAATCTCTGTTTAACTTCTGTCAACTTGTGAAGAGGTCTGGCAATACTTGAAAAACCCTTAACAAATTTCCTGTAATATGTGCATAGTCCAAGAAAACTTCTTAATTGGTGGACATCTTTTGGACGACTCCAGTCCTTAACTGCGGAGATCTTTTCAGGATCTGTTCTTACACCTTCAGCAGAGATAATGTGTCCCAGATAGCTTACTTCACGTCGGAATAAATTACATTTGCAAGGATTCAGCTTCAGGTTGGCCATTTTTTAATTTTTCCAGCACCTTTCGGATGTTTCTTAAATGGTCTTCGAATGTGCGCCCTACAATAATGATATCGTCCAAATATACCAAACAGGCTTCGTAGGAAAGTCCTCGTAATACTGTCTCCATCAGGCGCTCAAACGTTGCAGGTGCATTGCAAAGCCCAAATGGCATAACTTTGAACTGCCAAAGTCCTTGTCCTATGGTGAATGCAGTCTTTTCTCGATCCTCAGGATGTATCTCTACTTGCTAATAACCACTCTTGAGATCCAAAGTCGAAAACCATTGTTTACCGGATAAAGCATCAAGTGTATCGTCAATCCTGGGGAGAGGGTAACTATCTTTTTTAGTGATGTTGTTTAACCGACGATAGTCAACGCAGAATCGGGTAGAACCATCTTTCTTCCGAACTAAAACAATAGGCGAAGCCCAAGGACTCTCTGATGGCTCAATAATGTCATTCTGCTGCATTTCCATCAGAAGATTATCCACCTCTTCCTGCTTAGCGAATGGCAATCTTCTCGGATGTTGTTTAATGGGTGGATGATTTCCTGTATTGATTCGGTGCTGCGTCAATTTGGTTCGCCCAACATCATCTGATTTCTTGGAAAAGAGATCTTCGAATTCTAATAATAGATTTCTTGCAGCATTCCTTTGTTTATCATCTAACTCTGCATTCTGAAGGAGTTCATTAATTAGAGTGTCAGGAGGCTCAGATAGTGTGGTTTGACAATTTCGGTTAATACAGGTCACTGGAGTGCAAGTCGCCAGCACTTCTCCTTCTTTTATTAGTTTTACCTTATTGCTTAGATTAGCAACTCTTACCGGGATTACATTTCGTGAAAGGTCGACGAGGGAAGAAGCCACTAGTACTCCTTTAACGCTATTGTCGGAATCTGGATATTCAGTCAATCCATAATGAAAATTATTATCTTCTGAAAGAGCTCCGGAAACTATTGTCTCAGTTCTTGGTGGTAATGTTATTTCACTCTTTGCAGTTATATGATGGACTGTTTTAATATCTGAATATTTCGTCTTAAAAATCGCTATGTCTTCAGAACATGAATGTAGTTCATTATTTTTAAAATCTAACTTGAAATTGTTTTCTTTGAGGAAATCCAATCCGAGAATAAATTCGTCATTTATATCAGTGACATATGCCATATGATGGTACACGGCATTACCAAATGCAATGTTTAGATTGACTTTTCCATGCACTTTAATCTTATCACCTGTCACAGTTTGGAGGGTAATGCAGGGCGGCGTCCAGGTGAGTTTCTCACCAAGTTTGCGAGCCAAATCTGTCCTAATGATAGTTACGTTGGCTCCAGTATCGATTATCATTCTGCAGGGAACTTCGTTGACATGTCCCATAACGAAAAGTTCGTTGTCGCCGCTACTTATGGAAGAAATATGAAACAATTTGAAATGGGGTTTCTGACTCTCTGGACATCTCCGCCCCGCGAGATGGCCACATATTAGTTTCCCTGCTGTGGTGGAAGATCATTTCCACCATCTTTTCGTTTCGGGCAGTCTCTCTGAACGTGTCCGACTGCACCGCAAGTCCAACACTGAATTTTCGTGTTTCTGCCACCTTTACTCATTTCTAAGTTACGGAATTTTCGCCGCAGATCTTCGATTTGCTTTCTGAGATCATAGTCCGTATCAGTAGTAGAGACGGCTCTGATTGAGTGCCGGTCTTTACGCGCGGCCAGCTGGGCAGCCTCTATCTTATGTGCGTAGACTAGCGCAGATCCAATATCTTTGACATCGGCGAGTCTAAGTGTTTTCTGTATTTCCGGATCCCTCACACTATCGATGAAGTGATGGAGAGCCAGATCTTGACGTGTCTCAGCTGGGCAGTCCGAAAATGCTAGATGGGAAAGTCGCTGAATATCGGCAGCCAATTCTTGCAGACTTTCACCCGCTTTTTGATAGCGGGACTTTAACTGTAGTCTGCTATATTCTTTAGTGCACTTATCTCCAAACCGCAGCTCAAGCGCACTCGATAGGGCTTGGAAATCGTGCCTCTGCTCCTCCGGAAGCGTCTCGAGGATGTCAGCCGCGTCTCCTCTTAAAGAAGCCGCCAGGTGAAAAGCTTGGGCTCGGGAATTCCATCCATTAGCTTCCGCTACCATCATAAACTGGGTCTTGTATACTTGCCAGGATGATTTCCCATCAAATGTTGAGAGTTTAATATTGGCTAGGGAAGGCACAAATGCCACGTTGGGTTCCTCATGTTTGTTTGACATTTGCTTCTCCAAGCTTTCAATCTTCTTATTCATATTGTCTAATGCTTCTTCAACGTTTTCTTCTATCTCCAGAACTTTAGTTTCAACTGAAGTTACCTTATCTTCCATTGCATTCATCTTTTCTTGAATGATGTTGGAGAATTCTTCTTTAACACTTACAATGTCCTTCTTAAGTTCCTCCTGTCCAGATTTTATCTCTTTCATCATCTCGGTTTTAATCTCTTCTTGTCCTGCTTTCATCTCTGCTTGTCTAGCTTTCATCTCTTCTTGTCCAGCTTTCATCTCTTCTTGTCTAGCTTTCATCTCTTCTTGTCCAGCTTTCATCTCCTCCTGTCCAGATTTTATCTCTTTCATCATCTCGGTTTTAATCTCTTCTTGTCCAGCTTTTATCTCTTCTTGTCTAGCTTTCATCTCTTCTTGTCTAACTTTCATCTCTTCTTGTCCAGCTTTCATCTCTTCTTGTCCAGCTTTCATCTCAGCTATCTGCTCCGCTAATTTTTCGAGAAGACTTTTCATTAAATCCATATCCATTTTTCTTCTGACACGCTGCATCAACTCTTCAACCCCACTTCTGACACCAGTTGTACCGAGCTCCACGGGTTCGTGTTGATTGAGAGTTGAATAAAGCGACCACTTAATGAACACAAGACTTTTATTCGTAAGAACCTCACTAAATAAACGAAATTCCCGCTGTAACAGTCACAATTATACAGCTACAATACGTCAGATATAATAAGAAACAGCTTCCAATCTCAGGTCTCAAATACCTCAGACAGATAACAACTAGCAGTCACAACTAATCGTCTTCACTCGCTGACTGTCTTCACAAAACTGACTCTTCCATGTCGGGCTGCGGTATTTATACCTGACTTGGCGGAGAAATCTACCAATTTCGCCAAGGTTTTGGAAGCTTCTGGGCTATCTCGAAAAGTATTGGTCCTAGAGCTTAGGTGATGGATGTTTCCAGAATTATCGATTTCTCGCCAAGTCGCCAAAAATCTCGCCAACCGTCGCCAAGTCGCCAAGAATCTCGCCAACTGTCGCCAAGTCGCCAAATTATTGGGAAATCCGCTTTTAAAAGTACAACACGTCTAAATACCGCAATTTTTGCCCAAAATGTGAGAATTTCCAATCTGTCTGAGATATTTTAAGACAAATATAATCATTATTTATAAATTTGTAACAATATGATGCTAAGCCTAAAAATTAATGTAGATTTTGGCATGGTTTCAAACAAATTATTTAATGATTGATTTTTAACATATATATATTTTCTAGTATAGGAAGAAAATAATTTCAATTTTAGATTTTTTTATTTTGTCAGTTCGTGGAAATTTTCTTCGAGGTACAAGCACAAAATTCTCAAAATATAAATGTATTTAGGATATTTCTTGCGGACTTAATATTGAAATTGTATCTTTTGTAAAGATGTTAATTTTTATAATAGGTGGTGTTTTCTTTTTATTATTTTTATAATTGTGATATTTCTTATGAAAAGACAGATTAGGTGATCATTTATTGCTATATTATTAATTATTATGTGTTATTAGGTCATATTATTGTTCTTGTCAACAGATAAATTGTGTTAATTAACATAATTTATTTACTCAGGAGTGCAATTATATGCTGATAAAATTGCCACATATAGATAGTTGCAGATAAATGCAGATAAAAGTGCAACATAAGTAATAGTTGCTTAACAATGATACGATTATTAAATGATGTAAAAAGAAAAAGGTGTGGAATGTGATTCTCGACATAGTTCAGCTGAACTGATTCGAGATGACTACTTTATACATTCCCAACTGGTATATGCACAGCCATGGCTTGCACATCTGAAATTTGTCGTAACACTTATATATACCATACAAGCTAGTTGAAATATAAAAAGCGGTAGTAAAATTAAATTTTTTTTAATAATAGTACTTGCAAATTTTTCTGTAAAAAATCTGTACTTAAGAATTTTTAAAACACATTAGGCTATCGGTTCCATATTTTTTTACTTTATGTTATAGTGTAAAAGTTCATACTGATACTTTCGCATCTTTCGCAATTTAATAAAAATGTACAAATCGACTCTGAAATACAAGGCATATTTTCTTAAAGCATTTGAAGGCAGAAAAAGTTGACAAGATATCGACGAATTTTTTTTTAAAGCTAATAATATGTATTTCCATATTTTATGGGAATCTGAATATTTTAAAAATTATTAATAAACATCGTAGGGACTTACAATGTTTAATCGTATTTCGGAAAATATAAATTATTTGATTTTGCGCGATCAAAAACTACGAAACAAATTACTTTAGTTCTTCAGAGAAACATTTAAAAGAAAACGCAGTAAACAAATGCAATAGAGCTGTTAAAATATGTGCTTTTTAAAATCTGTTCCAGAGAGTTTTAAGATTCTCTGCAGAATACCCAAACATATTTGAGAAAGCCTAGAGGACGAAATAACACAATCAAAGTAATTGAAGTTTTACGGAAGGTATTGAGTGTCTGTTAAATGAAGTAAGCACACTTGAAAATTGTTTTGAAAAATATATTATTCGTATTAAATTTATTCCTTTATGAGCTACAAACAGAATAAAATAAATTCTTTTTCTTCCTTTTATGGGAATAATTTAAATCGAAAACATAAGTGTTACCTGCTGATTCTGGCTGGAGAACTTTGGCGTGGCCTGCGTCTCCAATAACTTGATTAGTTGTTTCCCTAAACCTATTGACAAATAAATTGACACTCATTTGATACAACTACTGTTAATATTAAGAATTAGAGGAAAGGAAAAAGAAGGCATTTAGAAACAGTTGAGGACCGAGTCAAAAAACGGATGGTAAGCACTCTTCTGAGAATCAAGTCCCTGCGAAGCAGAAATGTAAACCTGAAATTAGGCAAAGATACTTTGATTGAAGGCTCAAATGATGAAAGAGAAAGATCGATAGTCTGTTTAAAGAGCGAAACTTTAATTGATTCTGAATCTAAAGTGTAACAATTTCGAAAGGAAATGAGATCAGCTAGTTTCTGATTTGTTCGCTTATACCGATTACATTCTGCACAAGTTTTTACATAATAAGAGATGTATTTTTTCTTGCCTGGAAAATATTATCTAGGAGCTATCTAATTGTAGATACCTTCCACGCCATAATGACCAGCAGTATTAGTATTATGGTATTCTTGCAGAATTTTCTGTTGTTCTTTCATGGAAATTAATTGTACATTTTCTGATCCTGTTTCAGACGAATAACGATACAGAATACCATTCTATATTCTTGACTGATATAGTTGGCAAAATTTTCTTTCTTATCATTACTTTCAAGACAATCGATAATTATCTTTAGATCTGGATCTTCCAACTGTTCTTTGCGAATATCACTGAATTTCCTAGTTCGTATATCGATAGAAATAGCACGCATTTCACAATTGGTGTCATCGTGGACGTTAGTTGGTCTCGATAATATATCGGTTACAATATTAGCTTTTTCAGGTGTACATTCCATTTTCAAGTTAAATGATTTGGCCTTGTAGGAGGACTGCACCAAGGTCCTAGTTACTAGCAACCGTGCGAATTACAAAAGGCATAAATGCATCCGGTTGTTTTGACACAGGGGCTGTTGTCAAATGTTCTTTTAAAGTTTCAAAAGCTTTTTGCTGTTCGAATTCTCAAGACTAATTGAGTCTTTTCTTAGTTAAGTTGCTAAGAAGGTATGCTTTGTCCGCAAAGTTTGGAATATATCTTGTAAATTATGAACGGGTTTGTTAGAACTATTGCAGTTCTTTGACATTGGCTAGTACAGTTAATCTTTGAATGGATGGAATTTTCTCCCGATCAGCTTCTATACCATTTCTTATAATCCGAAATTCTTAGAACTTCACTTATTCACAGGGAAAATTATATTTATCTCTTTTCGTACGAAGTATTATATTTATTGTCATGTTGTATTTACCTACTTCAAATTTTTAAAGCCTAAATTTCATGGTACTCCTTGGATGCTTAAATATTAGTGTCCAGTTATTAACTAATTATTTGTAAGTGTACTTGCAAGTGACATAAGAACCTATTTAGAAAAGAATTTCCAAAGCTAATTCGGTTTTCTAATAAAAGCTCGAAAATGTAAAAGTAACTTGTGATACTTCCTTTTACCTTTACTTCAAATTTATATCGTGAATATGACACAATATTAAAGTCTTTAATGTATCGTATTATCTTTAAAATTGCCTTTGACAAATAACAATGTTGAAACAAATAATCCTTCATTACATTGTAATTTATTCAATGATACCTTATTACTTAAATGATAAAATTGAATAAGTAAATAAAACTTGAAATTTGTTTAAGGCATGAAATTAAAGACATGAGTAACAAATTTAATTTTGTTAACAAAAATATTTTATAATTTTTTATTGTGTAAACACAGACGTATTGTTTAATGCTTGGTTAAAGTAAGAAAGTAGATATCATGCAATCATTAAACTTTTAGAAAAAATTGCTACTTGTTCTCACAGCTGGAAATGAAACGTAATAACTGTTTATTCTATATTTTTGCCATATTTATTTATTAAATATTTTTATGTTTAAGTTTTAATTGTACGATATATTTTTCACAATTTTTATTTATCAAGAACATTTTTTTAAAATTATTATTATTATAGATTAAACATGAGTAAATTTAGCACAGAAATATTGCTGGTTGTTGATCTGGATTGTAATGATGCAAAAAATTGACGCATTCTTTCACTTTGGACAGTTCGTCAATAAGAAACTTTGATGATATATAATCATTGAAGATATAGAATCACTGCACAACATATAAGCCTTGAGAAGAGAAGAATTAAAAACTATTATGTAAAGAAAAGTGTACATATTACTTTTATTGTTAGTTATTATTTTTAAAAGTACAGTCAGAAATTTATGTTTAACTATTGAACAGACCGTACTTTGTGAGATTTTTTAATTTATGCATTTTAGAGAAAGCATTTTTAATATTTGTATATTAATTGTTAAAAAGGCAAAAAAAATACATAACTATAAATACAATTTAACGAAAATTCCAAAAGTCTAGTCAATGTTTTAACTGTATTTTAATGACACAGATTTAAAGATTAATTATTAAAAAAGTTTTAAAATAATTCTATTTGAAAATATCTATCAAAACTAAAAATAACAGGAAAATCCAAAACACAGAACATCTTCTTTTATAAAATGGATATTTTCCACAAATTCAAGCTTAAATTTTCAGGTTTTTAAATAACAAACAAACAGTATTTTATTAATACTAAATTTTGATATTTTCTTCATTATATTTGATGGCAAATTCTTAAATTTTGCATGTTACTTTAATACACAAAAATATATCCTATTAAGAATATCTGAAAATATATTTTGAAATATTTTCAAATTATTTAAACAAAATAATTTAAATTATAAAATATTTGTTAAAATATTAAAATATAGTCAATTTATTTTATATTGAAATTATAAAATGCCCATTCTAAATCTAATGTTTTAAAATTGAAGACTTCACGATCGTTCATTAACACTGAATTATGGCAAGAATAATGTAAACAATCATTTAATTTTTATTTCCGCTTGGCAAAAAAAAAAAAAAAAAAGCGAAATTTGATATATGTTTAAAATCACTGGCAAAATGAATTGCTAGAGTTGCTGTTGCAGGCAAAAAAGTTTTCTGATTTTCGACAACTTATAACGCCAATCACTTTCATTCGGCATGAAGCATGGCGAAAATAAAATACTTCAAATATGAATGGATAATGGGTGCGAATAGCCGCAACACGAGCTGTGACGTCATCTAATGTTTAGTCTATGGGAGGTGTACCCATTGATGTTGTTCTTTTGTGCCAGCTGGCTGGTAACATGGGGTGCGCTGCTCTACTTTTCCAACTGAACCATATTTTGGTTTGGAATCCGACTTCCTCAATTCACACATGCCAAAGGTACATGTTTAGAGGGAATGATTTTTTGAAAATAGTACTGCAGCCTATTTTCACCTTTTCCGGCGGACATGTTGTAATTTCAGCATCATTCGATTTATTTGTTTTGGGCAAATCGGGACTAAGTATTACATATTATTTTTTATAGATTAGATAGCACACGTTTTTGTGACATTTTCAATCCATATATCCTCCCTTTAAATAAACAAGGTAAAATTCTTACAACTGCTATAACTGCTAATTCTTATAACTGTTGGGATTTTATGACTACTATTAACACTTAACTAAATATAAGTTGGTATATTTTGGCCTCTCTGGAACACACGCCTTTTAAATGTAATAATTGCTCTTCTCACTTAATAGTCGATTAAGTTAATTTATATCTTTAAACGCTGGAATTTAATATTATTTAATGCAAAGAGATATGAATTTTTTCTCCCTAGATAATTATATACAGTACAACTGAAATGAAATAATAAAAGTATTCATAAAGCTATATATATATATATATATATATATATATATATATATATATATATATATATATATATATATATATATATATATATATATATATATATATATATATTAAGCAATAAAAACTTTATGAATGCTAGAATTCTTCTCAATCGATTTCTGAAATTTGATCTTTAAAAAAGTGTTCAGGTGTACCAAAATATCTGGACTCAATTTTTTGTAATTTATGTAATTAATATTTTTGTTCTGTTTTAATTACTAAAATTTTATACAGGTTTAAACTATTATCGACTGCCATAAAGGATTGAAACTTATAACAAGATATTTGTGTCTGTGGTTAGTATAAAATAAAATCTATATTTCATTTCGAAATTCTGATAATAGTATTTTTTAATTAATTTCAAATAAAACGTAATTTTACTGGAAATACACTCATTTAAACTCACTTGTAAATTTATCTATGCTGCAATATAATTGATTTAAACAATGCATCTTTATGGTCCAGAAATCTCAATACATGAATTGAAGCATGTATTATGCATCTTTCTTCCATCTATTAAATATGTCATCTATTTATAGCCAGTGAAGAAAAAAATAGTTTTATAACATCGGGTCTTCATACATTCGAAAACAATTTGAAAAAACTTAATTGCTATATTTTTAGCGTCTTGCTTTAAAAAAAAGGCATTACCTTAGCATCAAGTGAATTTACCTATTTTCAGATCTATCTCCGGCAGAAGGAAATGGATTGAGACACAGAAGAAACTTCAACTTCAGTATTTCCTAATTACGTAGTAGAAATGAATTTTAAAATTTCTCGAAGCTGCATCTTGAATTTCAGGCTTTTAATGTCTAAGCTGATTCTTGCTTGTAGAAGCATTACGTCGTAGAGATTGGATTATCCTCACTTGGTTAGCATACTTGAGTTCCCAGGTGACGAGAGATATAATCAAAATTCTGTGGTTGCTTAAAATGCAAAGGTGTAGCATCACTATGATCAATTTAATCTTTTGGTCTGAAATTGTCTTGTCAATTTCTGTTACTAGTCGCACTTCAATGAGTAACTGTTGAGGTATACAGCAATGATCAAAAAGATTAGACTACTATTGATGTTGGTGAGAACTGCCATTATTTCTGTAGTTTTGTGGAACAGATACTGTAATCTTCAAAAGAATTAAGTTTCCCTCATTGAATATGTATGCTTAGTATTTGAGAACTCAGAAATATTATCTATTATCTACACCGATGGCCATTATTTTAATGATTTCAAGTTTTTATTATGAAAACGGTATTATTTGGAGCTGTCTTATATGTGATAAATTAAATTACTCCATGCAAGATTAAAATATGTATTCCAGTGATAATTGGTGGAGGTCAAATGGAAAATAGATCTGCGATTGCTTTCTTCCTCACAGATATAACCTGGCATGGAGGTTTTTTCAATCTATGGACAAATGTTGAGAATCTTCAATGTCACGTGAAAAATAAGGGCAGCTGTGATTGTCCAACTAAGAGCTTTGTGTTGACTTTTAAGAAGAAAGTATATGTGTACCTGATTGTGGTTTGTATTACACCATTCGGATTGCCACTGACTCATATTTGATTCAGTATTAACTGTTTGAATACGATTGTGGTAAGTTTGGTGTGTTTCCTGGTAGCATTGTTGTTACTCCTTTTCCTTCCTTATCTACGTCGTCATTTTCTCTGATACCTGCGTGTGATGGGAAGTAGAAATATTTGCTTTTAAATTTTAAGTGAATAAAATTTAATAACAGTTTATGTGCTGTGTATGTATTTCTCTAATGCCGACAAATGGCTGAGTGGTTACCGTTCCTGACTCTTGAGCTGGGGGTCCCGGGTTCAAATCCCGGTTCGGGCATGGATGTTACTATCTCTCTGTGTTTCTCTGTCCTTTCTTGTGTGTTGATGTATGAATGTGGCCCGCCCTATAAACGTGTCTGTGTTGGTATGACGCGGGTAATGCTACTCGCCTCTGTGACTTGGTTCACAGGTGCCCGCTGGGTAAAGATAAATGAGTAGCAGTTTCCGGCCTTGTTGTGGCGAAGGGTTAGTCGCCCAAGTGCCCGCCGTTATTTAAAAATAATAATAATAATAATAATTCTCTAATTGTTTGTGTTACGCTGAGTGTAAGGCTTTGAAACATTGCTTATCTATAATATTGGAAGATTCCCGTGTTTAATTAACTGCGTTATGAATAGTTTTCAAATACAAATGTATATTTATTAAATAATATTGTTATGAAAGGCATAGCATGCTGCATCAACCTTTTCATTATTTATGAAACACTATCTGTGTAAATATCTAACTATATATGCAAATAACTGAACTAAGTATCAAAAAGGTCTTTAGTTGCCATTTTATATTATTAATATAATGGTGTTCCATAATTAAACGTTTACTAAGTATTATATTTATTGTCATGTTTTCCGTATTTATCGACTTCGAATTTTTGAAGGTTAAATTTCAAGTTACTCCTGGGATGCTTAAATATTAGTGTCCAGTTATTAACTAATTATTTTTAAGTATACTTGCAAGAACAGAAGAGCCTATTTAGAAAAGTAGTTCCAAAGCCAAATCGGCTTTCTAATGAAAGTTCGAAAATGTTTAAATGTAACTTGTGATACATCCTCTTACCTTTTCTTCAAATTTATATCGTGAATATGATACAATATTAAAGTCAGTATTGTATTTTATTACCTTTAAAATTGTGTATGGCAATTAACAATGTTAAAACAAATAATCATTCATTATATTGTAATTTATTCAACGATAATTAATAAACGATTATTCCTTAATTGATGAAATTGAATAAATAAATAAAACTTAAAATTTGTTTAAGGCATGAAATTAAAACATCAATGAAAAATTTAATTTTCCTAACAAAAATAATTTATATTTTTTTATTGTGTAAATACAGGTGTGTTTAATGCTTGGTTAGGTTAAAAAAGTAGAAATCATGCAATAATTAAACTTTTGGAAAAAACTGCTAATTCTCACAGCTTGAAATGTAGGGTAATTAATGTTTATTCTATATATTTGCAATATTTATTAATTAAATACTTTTTATGTATTAAATTTTATGTTACATTATTAATAAATTTTGAACAATAAATAAGTGCTTCATTTTTTTTTCTTTTCCATATTTTCGTGAGCATAACAGAAATTTGTACAGAAATTCAATTGTTCACTTAAATGCAACTTTTTTGCCTTGTAAATGTAAATATACATAATTAATTGTTTACAAGGTACATTTGAAGTGCACCACAGACGATACATTTCTTCGCTGTGATTTGTTTGGGAGTAGAAAGTAATTAAGAACATGCGCGTTATGAATTCTTAGGGAAGTTATTTTTAAGGATGGCATATTTTAATATTTATTTCTTTTGGCTCAAAATACACATCTTGTAAACTGAAAACAAAATCGCCCAAAATTTTTTAATTGAACGAATAATTTAGTCAGTTTTACGACTTTATGTAGTTATAAGTATTTTTACTATTTATTGCTTCACTCATTTGTCAGCTTGTGATATCTATTGTTAAGTTTTAACTGTGCGATATATTTGACACTATTGTTATTTGTCAAAAATTTTTTTTAAATATATTATCATAGTTTAAACATGAGTAAATTAAACACAAAAATATTGCTAGTTGTTGCTCTGGATTGTAATGATGCAAAAAATTGGCGCAATCTTTATTTTTGGACTGTTTGTGAATAAGAAACATAAATATGCCTTGAGTAGTGAAGATTTAAAAAGTATTATGTAAAGAAAAGTGTAAATGCTACTTTTATTGTTAGTAATTATTTTTAAAAGTACAATCAGATAATTATGTTTAACTATTGAACAGCCCGTACTTAATGAGATTTTTAAATTTATGAATTTTAGACATAGCATTTCTATTTTAATTGTTAAAGAGGCTAAAATAAAGTATATAATATTATACAATTTAACGGAAATTCCAAAAGTGTAGTCAATGCAATGTTTTAACTGTATTTTAATCATACAGATTTAAAGACTAAATATTAAAATAGTTTTTAAATAATTCTATTTGAAAGTATCTATATCAAAACTAAAAATTACAGAAATTTTCGGCTAGGAAGAAAAAAAAAAGGACGAAGTTTGATACGTGTTTAAAATCACTATAAATTGCTACAATTGCTGGTGCATGCACAAAAAGCTTTCTGATTTTCAGCAACTTATAATGCCAATAACTTTCATTTGGCATGAAGCATGGCGAAAATAAAATATGTTCGAATTTTAACTGCGCAGCTGTAAAAGATACATGAAATATCAACGGATAATGGGTGCGAATTGCCACAAAACGAGCTGTGACGTCATGTATTGTTAAGTCGATTGGAGTCGCTCCTATTGTTGTTGTTCTCTTTTGCAAGCTAGCCTGGAAACATAGGGTGCGCTGCTCCACTTTTCCAACTGAGCCATGTTTTGTTTTGGAGTCCCACTTCCTCATTACACACATTCCATAGGTACCCGTTTATAGGGTAGGCAACCATTCACACAAGGAAAGGACAAAGACATGATAGATAGAGAGGGAAAGTACATCCATGCGCGAACCGGGATTTGGATCCAGGACCTCCTCATCCATAGCCAGGCATGCTAACCACTAAACACGCTAACTACTAGACACAGTTTGGCGGCGTTGCCCACATTAAAATACATAAAAGGGCAACTGTAATGTAATAGTTGCTTAACAATGATCCGATTATTAAATGATGTAAAAAAGATGTGGAATGTGATTTTGGACCAAGTTCAGCTGAACTTTTGCGCCTTCCCTATGTTCTCCATTCCCAATTGGTATATGCTCAGCCATGGCTTGCGAATAAAACATATTTTAAAACCGATTTATATACTATACAAACAAGTTAAAATATAAAAAGTGGTAAGGAAGGCAGAAAAGTTGAAGGCAGAAAAAGTTGACAAGATATCGACGAATTTTTTATTTTTTAAAGCTAATGATAAGTATTTCCAAATTTTGTGGGAATCTTAATATTTTAAAAATTATTAATAAACATTGTAGGGACTTACGATGTTTAATCGTATTTCGGATAATATAAATTATTTGATTTTGCGCGATCAAAAACTACGAAAAAAAATTACTTTTGTTCTTCAAAAAACATTTAAAAGAAAAGGCAGTAAACAAATGCAATTCAGCAGTTACAATATGTGCTTTTTAAAATCTGTACCAGAGAGTTTTAAGGCGCTCTGCAGAATACCCAAACATATTTGAGAAATCCTAGAGGACGAAATTACACAATCAAAGTAATTTAAGTTTTACGGAAGGTATTGTGTGTCTGTTAAATGAAGTAAGCACACTTGAAAATTGTTTTGAAAAATATATTATTCGTATTAAATTCATTCCTTTATAAGCTACAAAGAGAAAATAAATTCCTTCCATTTATGGGAATAATTTAAATCTAAAACTCAAGTAGCCTGCTTATGCTGGCTGGAGAACTTCGGCATGGCCTGCATCTTTGATAACTTGATTAGTTGTTTCCCTTAATCTATTGACAAATAAATTGACACACACTTGATACAACTACTGTTAATATTAAGAATTAGAGGAAAGGAAAAAGAAGGCATTTAGAAATAGTTGAAGACCGTGTCGAAGAACGGATGGCAAATATTCTTCTGAGAAGCGAGTCCCTGTGAAGCAGAAATGTAAACCTGAAATTAGGCAAAGATTCTTTGATTGAAGGCTCAAATGATGAAAGAGAAAGATCTGTAGTCTGTTTAAAGAGCGAAACTTTAATTGACTCTGAATCTAAAGTGTAATAATTTCGAAAGCAAATGAGACCCGCTAGTTTCTGATTTGTTCGCTTATACCGATTACGTTCTGCACAAGTTTTTACATAATAAGAGATGTATTTTTTCTTGCCTGGAAAATATTATCTGGGAGCTATCTAATTGTAGATACCTACCACGCCATAATGACCAGCAGTAGGAGCATAATGGTATTCTTGCAGAATTTTCTGTTGCTCTTTGATGGAAACTAATTGTACATTTTCTGATTCTGTTTCAGACGAATAACGATACAGAATACCATTATATATTCTTGACTGATATAGTTGGCAAAGTTTTCTTCCTTATCATTACTTTCAAGACAATCGATAATTATCTTTAGGTCTGGATCTTTCAACTGTTCTTTGCGAATATCACTGAATTTCCTAGTTCGTATATCGATAGAAATAGCATGCATTTCACAATTGGTGTCATCGTGGACGTTAGTTGGTCTCGATAATATATCGGTTACAATATTAGCTTTTTCAGGTGTATATTCCATTTTCAAGTTAAATGATTTGGCCTTGTAGGAGGACTGCACCAAGGTCCTAGTTACTAGCAACCGTGCGAATTACAAAAGGCATAAATGCATCCGGTTGTTTTGACACAGGGGCTGTTGTCAAATGTTCTTTTAAAGTTTCAAAAGCTTTTTGCTGTTCGAATCCTCAAGACTAATTGACTCTTTTCTTAGTTAAGTTGCTAAGAAGCTATGCTATCTATGTCCGCAAAGTTTGGAATATATCTTGTAAATTATGAACGGGTTTGTTAGAACAATTGCAGTTCTTTGACATTGGCTAGTACATTTAATCTTTGAATGGATGGAATTTTCTCCTGATCAGCTTCTTTTCTATTTCTTATAATCCGAAAATCTTAGAACTTCACACATTCACAGGAAAAATTATATTTATCTCTTTTCGTACTAAGTATTATATTTAGTGTCATGTTGTATTTACCTACTTCAAATTTTTAAAGCCTAAATTTCATGGTACTCCTTGGATGCTTAAATATTAGTGTCCAGTTAATAACTAATTATTTTTAAGTGTACTTGCAAGGGATAAAAGAACCTATTTAGAAAAGAATTTCCAAAGCTAATTCGGATTTCTAATAAAAGTTCGAAAATGTAAAAGTAACTTGTGATACTTCCTTTTACCTTTACTTCAAATTTATATCGTGAATATGACACAATATCAAAGTTTTTAATGTATCGTATTACCTTTAAAATTGCCTTTGACAAATAACAATGTCGAAACAAATAATCATTCATTACATTGTAATTTATTCAATGATACATTATTGCTTAAATGATAAAATTGAATAAGTAAATAAAACTTGAAATTTGTTTAAGTCATGAAATTAAAGACATCAGTAACAAATTTAATTTTGTTAACAAAAATATTTTATAATTTTTTATTGTGTAAATACAGGCGTATTGTTTAATGCTTGGTTAAAGTAAGAAAGTAGATATCATGCAATCATTAAACTTTTAGAAAAAATTGCTACTTGTTCTCACAGCTGGAAATGAAACGTAATAACTGTTTATTCTATATTTTTGCCATATTTATTTATTAAATATTTTTATGTTTAAGTTTTAATTGTACGATATATTTTTCACAATTTTTATTTATCAAGAACATTTTTTTAAAATTATTATTATTATAGATTAAACATGAGTAAATTTAGCACAGAAATATTGCTGGTTGTTGATCTGGATTGTAATGATGCAAAAAATTGACGCATTCTTTCACTTTGGACAGTTCGTCAATAAGAAACTTTGATGATATATAATCATTGAAGATATAGAATCACTGCACAACATATAAGCCTTGAGAAGAGAAGAATTAAAAACTATTATGTAAAGAAAAGTGTACATAATTCTTTTATTGTTAGTTATTATTTTTAAAAGTACAGTCAGAAATTTATGTTTAACTATTGAACAGACCGTACTTTGTGAGATTTTTTAATTTATGCATTTTAGAGAAAGCATTTTTAATATTTGTATATTAATTGTTAAAAAGGCAAATAAATAAATAAATAAATAACTATAAATACAATTTAACGAAAATTCCAAAAGTCTAGTCAATGTTTTAACTGTATTTTAATGACACAGATTTAAAGATTAATTATTAAAAAAGTTTTAAAATAAATTCTATTTGAAAGTATCTATCAAAACTAAAAATAACAGGAAAATCCAAAACACAGAACATCTTCTTTTATAAAATGGATATTTTCCACAAATTCAAGCTTAAATTTTCAGGTTTTTAAATAACAAACAAACAGTATTTTATTAATACTAAATTTTGATATTTTCTTCATTATATTTGATGGCAAATTCTTAAATTTTGCATGTTACTTTAATACACAAAAATATATCGTATTAAGAATATCTGCAAAAATATTTTGAAATATTTTCAAATTATTTAAACAAAATAATTTAAATTATAAAATATTTGTTTAAATATTAAAATATAGTCAATTTATTTTATATTGAAATTATAATATGCCCATTCTAAATCTAATGTTTTAAAATTGAAAACTTCACGATCGTTCGTTAACACTGAATTATGGCAAGAATAATGTAAACAATCATTTAATTTTTATTTCCGCTTGGCAAAAAAAAGACGAAATTTGATTTATGTTAAAATCACTGGCAAAATGAATTGCTAGAGTGTCTTTTGCATGCAAAAAAGTTTTCTGATTTTCGGCAACTTATAACGCCAATCACTTTCATTCGGCATGAAGCATGGCGAAAATAAAATACTTCAAATATGAATGGATAATGGGTGCCGATTGCCGCAACACGAGCTGTGACGTCATGTAATGTTAAGTCTATGGGAGTTGTTCCCATTGTTGTTGTTCTTTTGTGCCAGCTGGCTGGTAACGTGGGGTGCGCTGCTCTACTTTTCCAATTGAACCATATTTTGGTTTGGAGTCCGACTTCCTCAATTCACACATGCCAAAGGTACCCGTTTAGAGGGTATGATTTTTCATTCTAACTCCCAAATCTTTGAAATTATGAAGTTCTAGAACAAAATGGATACCATGGCCACTGCAGAAGCTTTCTTAGCACATCCTAGAATGCTCCGACCCAAAATTGTTTAGATGATTGATTTGATGAACCTAAAATCTTCTACTCTCCCTGTCTGTATTCGTCCAAAGGCATCAGCTCTTAATAACATCTTAATAGGAGGAGCCTTTTCACCAATATCTATTAAGAAAATGCCATGACTTAGAAGATCAGGCAATAAAATTTTATCTCTTACTCTCTGAAGTGTCATGCAGATTTTAGGCTGGTCTAATGTCTAATACTGACACTCGACAAAAATCCTTCTCATCAATACTTTCTAGTTAGACACAATAGCAAGTAAGCTGTACTTTTTCAGTTTGTCCTCCTCCGAAAAGTCCCAGAGACACACAAAGGCTCCTTTCTTGAAGGTAATATTGGAAGATCTTCTGCTAAATCCCTTTCTATGGGAACCATCATCTCGTAGAGCACGAACTTCTGGATTCTTTTTCTATTCTGAAGTCTTAGCATATGCGTTTTAAAATAAATGGCATTTTGAGAAGAAGTTTTTGAAAATAGTACTGCAGCCTTTTTTCACCTTTTCCGGCGGACGTGTTGTAATTTCAGCATCATTCGATTTATTTGTTTTGGGCAAATCGAGACAAAGTACTACATATTATTTTTTATAGATTAGATAGCACACGTTGTTGTGACATTTTCAATCCTTATATCCACCCTTTAAATAAACCAGGTAAAAGACTTATAACTGCTTTTTTTGTGCTTGTAACATCGTAGTAGCTTTGCCATAATCCTGACTTGGGTCATGATTTTCACAAAATACACACATAGTTCTTTCATGAGTAGACGAAATTAAGGCTGAATAGAGGTTCTTAAAAGTATCATTTTCTTTCTTCACCTTAACTTCACCTCCGAAATTTGATCGAGCTAAATGTATCATTTCTTCGCCATTAACTTCCTGCTTTATAAGCTTCATCATGAGCTTCTCAAGAGATCTGAGTCTGCTTTCAACAATTTCATTGTTACCGTTTGAAACACCTGATACCCTGTATCTTTCCCAAGCACTATAAACATCTTCTGAAAGACATGATTTGAGAAGAGAAAACAAAAAGTCAGCAAATGTTTTCTTTAGCTTTTCTGAAGGTAGCTAAAGCTCTTGAATATTATTCAAGCTGGTCAAATCTGTGCATTTTCTACTAGTTATAGCATTTTTAACACCATTTTGAGTTTTTCACGAACTTTTATTTATATATAAGACTTATCAGCCAGATGTTTCCTTTAAAAACTCAATCACTTTGAGGTAATCTTGAGTTGTAGGTGGAAAACTTTCCATCAAGCTGGCAGTTCCGGAACATAGAAGTAATTGTCTGAGTTAAGCATTGAAATTTATCTTCCGCAGTCATCTCTTCATCCTCATGAATTCTCTAAAACTTGATCCAGAATCCTAAAAGAGATTTATATCTTCATTAAATTTCTGAATTTCTAATAGTGATAATCGGCACTTACGATTATATAGCGATGGATTGATTTAACATCAAAATATTCTACTCATAAATTGAGAGAAAAGTACTGTTCTCTCTAACTTTCAGCTTAGCGAAAATCTTAACATACTTTTAATGTTTTTATTCTCCGTCGTCAAGTAATATTACAGAAATTGCATTCTGAGTTTCTTCCAAGCACTTAAACTTATCAAATAACAGTGATCGGATCTTGGAAACATAAATTTTCATTTTCGAAATTTCTTCATTGATATTCTTAGCAGAGTTTATAAGTGTCCTATGCAAAATATTAATTGAAGTTTTAAAGCATCCATCATAAATTTCTTAACGAACTTGAAAAGTAAAACTATTAAGTCCTTTCTTTGTGCAGAATTCGAATCCAAAATGTATTCTTACTTTCGATTCTTGTCGTATCTAACGACAAGAATCGCCAAGTGTTATGAGTCGATGAAAAAGTCCAAGGTCAAACAGTGTTTTGAAACATACTGCTCAACACTGAAAATACTACAGAAAGAAGGAGTTGCCAGTAAGTAATAAAACACAGCAAACAGAGTGAGCGAGAGAAAGCAAGGAACAATAAATTATCTGTATTTCGAAATAATATGCATAATATACAGCGAGATCTGAGTCGGGTCAGTATTTTGTAGGACCCCTATGGACAGAGATGCCAGAAGCAACATGTCTATGCACTGGGTCAATGAGAGCACAGATAGCGTCCTGAAGAATGGCTCTCTCTCTTTTTTTCAACCATTTGTCAAAGCAAATTTTTGGAAGGAGTCTATGGAGTGGTCTGAAACTGATGCTCAATCATAGTGGTGAGAGATCTGGTGAGCACGGTGGCTAGCGAATCAGCTGTATATCTTGTAGGGCATGTTAGCTGATGCGAGAAATGTGCGGTTGGGTGTTATCCTGCTGTTAAAGGGCATTGGGCAGAACCTAAAAGTAGGGGAGTGTCACTGGAGGAAGCACATCGTCTACGTAACGTTGAACTATCATTGTCCCATAAATACGAATTAAGGTGACCTGAAATCGTATGCAATGGCACTCCAAACCATGATGTCGCGTGGTGGCTTGTTCTACAATTGTACAGGATTTGACCTATCTACACGTTGACGCCACAGCGTATGCGGCGATTATCACTGAAGAAACAGTAAGCGTCACTCATCGGAGAAGACGATCTTGTGCCACTCCATTGTTCACGTCGTTTTAATCCACCACCAATGTTCTTAGATGGGAAAAACGGAAGATGTATGAAGCTTGCCTCAACACTCCTGGTCAAACCCACGCTAAAAGTATGATCTGTGAATCATCAGCGAGGATTGCCTCTGAAATTCTTAGGTGCTCTAGGCAGAAGATACGTTTAATCATAGGCTTCATAAGTTGGCACTACTATTTCAGAAAACACCTCCATAAAATGGGACTGTTTCAGCAAGACCCTATCTGCAAGAAATGTCATACGCTAGAGGAAACGGGCAAGCATATCATTTACTAATGCGAGGCTCTTGCCCTCCCTAGATTAACTTCAGTAGGCATTAATCATACTAGAGAGTTACACCTAGACACCATTAAATGGTTATCGGACTTATTAATAAAGTGGGTGACCCGAGTAACTGGAACTAGGAAACATTGGATTTGGAGTTAATGATGCAAAATGCTGATTAAAGCAGAGGTGCCAATGACATACAAACTCAACCATAACAAGAAGAAGATCCAACACCATCCCAGACATTGGTTCTAAGCTATGGCAGTCTTTTTAACGGACTCCACTAGTACATGTCACTAGCAATGAATCGACGGCACATGGTACTGCTCGATATCCAGTTTGTCTTGCACATGCTGTAGAATAATCGGTAGATGTGCTTTGAGGGCCGTCACCAGTGGAACGCGTGACTCCACGCTGACATAATTCTATCTGCACTGGTACCCCGCAAACGTTCTACAGTTCCTTGTTCTATCCATCTTCTCCACAGCCGGTGCACTATGGACGTGTCCAGATGTCTGTCAGCTGCTATTTGTCGTAAGAACCAACCTGCCCTTCTCAGTCCGATCACCTTTCCCTTCTTAAAATCATCTTTCTGCTGGAACTGACTCCGTCGACGACAGCTAAACATTCTCTGCAATTACAAGCATCATTTGCAAGAAGAACAAACTTACAAAGATTATTTTCCAAGCATCAATAACGGTGCGAATAATATTGCCCTCTCTTCCGGTTTCTTCCCTTATATCTTATCCTACGTGCGCTGAAAAGGTGCGTATTTCACATCGCTTGCATAACTCGGTAAGGTGCATCTATCCTGAAATTTGTATAATTTTCTAACCACTCCTTCTAGGTGTTGTATTGTATTTTCAAAGTTGGGCAGTGTATTTTATTGAACACTACGCAAAACTGACCATTTATATACAACAGAATAAAGATATTTCCATTTCAATATTTAATTTCCCGAATTTAAATATTTAAAAAAATTGTAGCCCGTCTCCTTTTAAACCTTAAATTAGATCTGCAAAATTTAATGTTGCGATATGGAAAAGTTAAAGTTCAGAAAATAAACTCATATGAGAAAAAGAAGTAACGACATCTATCGGCAAATAGTTTAAAGAAATTTTTATTTGTTTTTAGGTAAATCTATCATCAAAAAAGAGACATATAACCGTGTTTGCTTGATAATGCTTTCTACTGGATGATAAGAACGTCTGCTGGAAGTTCAGTAACGTGTTCACGTGATTCTAACTTTGAGGCTTCATTTTGTAGTGAGATATCAGCTTAAAATTGTAGAATCCGTTCGCATAATTTCGAATAGTATATAAAAAATAATAAGCGATTATTGAGTTTGATTCGGCACTAATGCAAGGATGAATCAATAATTCTTTGACTATCTTGGAACGAAACCGTCAAACTCACCTCACTGGGGAATAATATGAAAATATCATTATCTTGAAGATAATTTTTGGAAGAAAAATAGAGCGAATTTTTAATTTTGCCTTCCACACATTCTTTATTGTGTTTTTAGAACCAATACCAGTCACAGTTGTAGTTTTTAACTAGTAATTTTAGTTTTTTCTAAGTGCCTTTTTCCTGTTAGTTAACTTTAACCACGGCCCATTAATAATAAAGCTTTGCCCGACTCCCGTAAAGAATTAATAAAATATGTCTTCAAATAATTAGTTATATCAATGAAATAGTTAATAATATAAGTAAATCAAAGAAAATATTTATTACATTGCTTGTCAAACCCAATATTTTCCAGTTATTCTTAATATTACATCTTATGATATTTTTCAGAAAAGGCGTAGTTAAAGTTGATCCTTTTACAAAGAATAATGACATCGTGAGGTAAAAGACTCCTACGAATTATTAATAAAACATTTATAGAATAAATTACATTACTACGTAGTTTCTAAATATTAGATAAAAATTTTCTTTCTCGATTTTCAGTAAAAAAATATCATTTTTAAAAAAGGCGTGGCCAAATTGCATTTGGATGGTATAAAACCATCAATTTTAAATAATAATTTAAAATTTGTAATTTTTTTTTCAAAAATACAACAAAATTTACAAAAAAGATTCTAAATCATTCAAACATAAAGAGACATGATTGTTTCGAAACGAAACAGACACTATTTATAATTTTATTGACGCTAATGGCATTTAGATTACAGTACTTTTCAAATTTCAGAGCTTGGGGATAGTTCCATTTGTTTTCATGCTTATAAATTCAATATTTATTAGAATAAAATTAAAAAGAATCTTAGATAATGAGGCTATATACAAAATTTGCATATTTAAATTTCTGGCTTAGTTTATTTTTCCAAGGAAAAAAATTTGCAATTATATGACATTTAGTGTCTTCTTGTAGGTATTTATAACTAAATATTTATTTAAATTTCATTGTTTTGAAGTTTTGAGCCTTGTTGAAGAAATGTTTAATTTTCGATTTATTTTAAGGTGTCTCCAATTTTGAGTTCCTCAGCAATTTTCTTTTTTCTAACAATGTAGGGAACATTGATCAAAATTATTTATATTTTATGTTGAAAAACGTTTCATATTTGCTCATGAATATTAAATATTATTACTATATACACATGTAACTTGAGTGATCCGAGGGTCTTTGCTCAGCATAATCTATTTGGAATTTGAATGGAATGAAATGTGCTTTTCACATTCCAAAAGCATTTCAAATGAAATATTGTGGACTGCTGCCCCAGTGGACAAAAAAAGTAATGAACACGAAAATAGCAATGCAAAATGCAAGCAAATACAAAAATCTTGAGTAAATAGGATAAAACTCCAAGGAATGTACAGTTCCGAGCAAATAATTACTGATTAGACAGAATATGAAAATATAGATTGAGTGATATAAAAGTGCGAGGAGATTGATAAAGACGAATCACCGGCTGATGAAAAGATGGACTACTATAATGTCAACTAGAATGAATGTTTGTTAGTCGTTGAGCTTTCTCCAATGTCCACGAAATACGACGTCGCGTAAGGAATCAGACGGAATGTATTCCTTGTTGTTCTTCAACAAACTCATACCAATATAAGTTCTGGAACTGGAACTTCTACAAAGCTTAAACAGTAGCTCGGAAAAAATGGGATTTCTCACATTAGAGCGTTGTTTATTATGAATGCGCAAGAGTTATTAAAATCATTCTGAAGACTGCTGCCATTGACGACAGACGTGCATTGATATTGCTCTGCCAACTAACTATTTTAATTTCATTCTCTTTTACAGAGTTTTATGAGCCTTTATTCACCATTTCCTCAGGTAATTTGAAAACCAAAGAGGCAGTTGACCCTTCGGTACGCTCTTTTTAGAGCTTATTTTGGGACTAGAGGATTCGGCTGAGTCACCCAGCACCCCAAGTCTGGGCAGCATGGTTACGTCAAACGCAAAAGTAGAGGACAATGGATATGGAAGAAGAAAATATGAATAATGTGGAAATGCAAAATAGCTAAACTTGCAGTATTCCTTGCATGTAGTCCCAGCAGGAATTTTCTTCGACTGGAGATGGTGCTTTATCTAGAAAAAGCTGTGCGAAATCATTTTTTGATAATTTCAAAAATAAAATTACAGAATTAGGATATATGATCAATGAACTGGAAAGTACAATCGAATTTGATGAAGATGAACATATCAAATTATAAGCGATATTTATGTTTTTCGCACAAAAATTTCAAACCCAAAAACAACCAAATTTATCGGGAAAAAAGTCCAACAATAAAAGTCAAATAAATAAATTCGTTGTTTAACACAAGAATACCACCATTTCACTTTCATTCGAATCGATAAATCGCCTCAAGAATAGCCACTTGACTATTTGTTCTCTTGTAAAATAAAGTTTTACTTTTTGCGCCTGACGGAAATGCTTCCTTCTAACTTTAAGTTAAGGTACAAGCAATGAACAATAATGTATGAAACCTAATTAAGAAAAAATTGTTGAGAACAAAGAACTTTTGGAAGTTTCTTGTTCCTAAATTATTCATTTTAACCCTTAACTTTTACAACTCTTTTAT
The DNA here is from genome assembly GCA_037975125.1 of Latrodectus hesperus. Taxonomy (NCBI): domain Eukaryota; kingdom Metazoa; phylum Arthropoda; class Arachnida; order Araneae; family Theridiidae; genus Latrodectus; species Latrodectus hesperus. Next base: position 54,420 of record JAJQOW010000364.1, on the reverse strand, counting down.
TTAATTTTAAAATTTAATGGAATCAAAAAAAGGGGGACATATGAAGTGGAAATCATATGTGTGTGGACCAAAAGTGGGATTCATATGAGTAATTCATTTTTATAATATTTAGGATGGTATGGAAAAGTATATGGTAAAATATCTTTCTTTTATTTTTTAATGTTTTATAATTTATCATTTAAATTTTTTATCTTTTTTTCAGTTTTATCTGTATATATAAAGATGAAAAAAACACCCACCAAACTAATGTCTAAAGCTCCACCCACAACCATCAGACCACTGTAGATGCCAAAATTCAAAAACTGCCCCCGAAAATCGAAACTAGGAAACCTCTCTTTTTAAAATTAACACGCCTATTTTAAATGTTACAACAAACTTTAATACCACGCCAATTTTAAATGTTAAAGCAAGCTTTAATACCATGCCTACATTAAATGTTACAGCTAATTCTATTCAAACGATGAAGAAATTTTCTCTTCATCTGCAACGAAATCAGATTCTATTAATAATTCGACATCCGACAATTTCTTGCATAAAATTTCAGAAAATATAAGAGCCTGTCTGGTAAAATTCTCTATGAACTTAAAATTAACATTTCGAACTCCACTACCGACAGATCTGTTATAAATAATTAGAACATTAAATATGAAACAAACATTTTTAGAAAAAAAAAAGGCCTTAGAGTATATATTTTAGGATTCTACCTATATATACTAACATACAAAAAAAATTATCGAATTACTTAAATGTGAGACGATAAAATACTGCCACTAATACCCTTCTACAGACAGTGAGGATACAACGAGATTTTATAAAAAAGTTTCTACTGACATTAACAGAATAAAAATTTTTGTTCTTCACAATTTCAACTCCGATACTACTCACGTATTCAGAGTTTCTGATTAGACTATAATCGAACTGCTATATAATCATAGTTTAAAAAATATTTGCATTATATAACTTAAACTAAGTTATAAAAAAAGTGGTAAATATTTTTAGAAATATATTAACATTTTCCGTTACTAGGATTATTCCTGCGATATAGCCAGGGGCGGAGCAACCGGTGGAAAGCTTGGGAGGCGGCAAATTGTCTGTAAAATTAACTAACTTATGAAGAATATAAACCACAACATTCATTTAAATCGTATAAAAAATTAATATGTAGCATTTTAATAAAATATATTATTAATATACATATTTGCATATATACCGCAGCTCTCGATTTTCGCAAAATTCCTTATCTCGCTTATTTTAAAACTTTTAATCCTCTGTGGTTGGATGCCCCCTGTCAGGGAACCAGAGCCGCAGTGACTAGGGATGGGCTGTCAAAGCCCAAGGCGCATATTACGTCGAGGCATGCCCATTCATTTCAAAAATAAACAAAATTTTCCACAAAATTTCAATCGTTGTTTGCTTATAGCACTTTTTATTCCGAGAAATATAAATTTTACCTATATGCTTATAATGAAAAGAGAGAAATAGAGCAATGCAGAGTGTTTCAATTAATAATCATTTTCATTTCGTTTCACTAATTTTTGTAAGCTAAACTTTGTAAAAATACTGCCCAGTAAAAAATAAAAATAAAAGGGTGTGACTATTAATTTCTAAAATCATTGACCACGCCTCTTTTCAAACACCCCATTTAAATTTGTTAAAATTGGCAAGATTGATAAAATGCGAAAATTGCGGTTGTTTGAAAAAGGAAGTTTCAGTATTCTATGAATTATGAAACCTTCTCTTTTTTACATTTTTGGTTAAATTGCTTTTACTTCCCTCTCTTTCAAACTTATTCATCATGAACTTTTTTCTGATTAGTGGCAGGCAGTGGCGTAGCGAGCACAATGGGCGCCCGGGAACCATACCAATTTTGGCACCCCATCTAAAAAAAATAGTAACATAAGATATAGAAAAAACATGTCACAAGAGTATAATGTAAATAACAACAGCAAAGTATCTACTTTAAAATAATGGCAAATATAAATAATTTTAAAGATTCAGGTTGTACTTTTAAATTTGAGTAAAAAATCTAGTAAAAAATATTAACTAGAATAGGATTCGGAAATGCAACAATAGAATTAAAACTTACGGAAATTTAAGAATTAATCAAAGAATTTGTTAGAAAATCTTTGAGATTCAATGATATTAAACATGTGTTTTGAGACAAAGTGCAAATTTGATAAGTCCAGATTTAAAAAATCTGGCAAACTGTAATTCTAAGTGTTATAGCAGTCTAACGTATGTAAATAAGTAAATTTAAATCAAATATAAATAAATAAATTTCTAGAATATAGATTTAATTTGTTTTGACATGGAAGTGTTTTTTAATGTCTATTAATCTGAATTGTTCTCCTTTTCCAGATCTTTTAATTAACCAAAAATAAAAGTTATCTAATAGAACTAGTTAATATTCAATTTAAAATTCTGTAGTGTTTAAATAAAAATTAATTATTTACTGAAATAACAATCTGGACTTTAATTTACTTTTAGTAAATCAAGGTGTGATCATTTTGTGTTCTTGAATACTTTTCATGTCAAATATATATAACTTATACCCTTATCTAATATATATCGGTCTTGTAATATCTACTGAAATGAACAACAAATGAATCATAATAATTTAAATTCTCAAACTGAGAGATTATTGTATATTTTTCGTTCTAAGTCATCATGATGTTTTTCAAACTCTTCTGGATGAATTATTTAATAAAGCTTAAAAATACTTATTCTTTGAAATTAAAATATCATTTTTCTACAAATTTTTGACCTTTCCCATCACGCATTGGGGATTATACACACAGGCTGCCCTAAAACGACCGTATAAACTATGCACAGCTAGATTCCTCGTTGGGAGTACATAAAAATTTCCCAAAGAAGCGTTCCTGTACGATCCATAATTTATGAAAAACATTTGAAATACAAAATAAGACGTCACTGCCGGTGCAAGAAAAAACTCTTTATTGAACATATCAACAGCAGTATATATAGCGGATATCGACGGGCATACTCCCCAGCAGTTTGTAAGGCATTTCCATTACATCGGCATCACATCAAGTATATGTCGCAGTAGTCACGAACGGAACACATGCCACAATACGAAGACTACCTGTAGCTGCAAGATGCAGTCTTTTAATTACCTGTTCAACGGCGGCTTGACGTCATTTCCATGGGACGCACGCATGCATGACAGTATATGAGCAGTGAACGTTTTAAACATTATCGTCTGAAAAGATATGAAAATTATGTTGTTGATATGTCCAATAAAGTGTTTTTTTTTCTTGCATGGGCAGTAACGTCATACTTTGTTTTTGTATTTTTCACGTAAACTAGGAATCGTACAGGAACGCTTCTTGGGGTAGTTTTTATATACTCCCAACAAGGAATCTCATTGTGCAGAGTTTATGCGATTGTTTTGGAACACCTTGCATATTTACAGGTTTATCCATATATTTCAATAATTTATCACATTTACCGAGTTTAGTGGGGATTATGTATAATCTTTGGTTATTATACATAATTGCCGATTAGTCACTTTAACCGTAACACTATCTTATGATTTTACTTTGAGAACATTTTTCTCTGAAAATTTTCAACTTATTTTTAATATGTTTAATAAGACTTTCCTATGACTTTAAAATATATTTCTTAATTAAAGTAAGAGCTAATTTATATTAAAAAATAATATATTTTTATTTTGAATCATTTTATAACATTCAAAAATATTACTAATCTGTAGCTTTTTACAAAGCATAATAATTTTGCCTTATTTCATTATATTCCTTTAAAGTGATTTCTAAGCTAAACATGATTTCATTATATAAAGTGAAATATAAAGTTAAGTAAAGGTTAATTATCAAGAAACATTTTATGTGTACATATTTAAATATTTAATGCATTTGATCTTTTAAACTTCCAAAAATGAATTTTTCAGCATAATGTATTGATATAAAGGCGAAAAAATTACAAGTCAGGTAAAAATTATTTTCGAAAATCTTAAAATTTTAAATATTTTGATTTCAAATAAATATTTTTAAATGAGCAATTTGATTTTAAATTTCGAAACTATACATGTTTGTTGATAAATATTCGTGTAATGGCTAAAAAATCTGCTAAATATACAATGTAACGAATAAGGTGTAGACAGAAAATAAAATTAACTCAAAAGTCAACATTTCCAACAAAATTTTTAACGAAAAAGCACTAAAGACGAAAATTTGAGAGTGTAAAATAATAATATTATAACCGGGTAAATAATTAAAATAAAAGGAAATTATAAATTTTCCTAGCATTTGGAACTAATTACTTTTTTTTTCTAGCGTTGTATCATATTTCGATCCAAGGAGCACAATTCTCTTGATTGATGTTGCAGAGCTATCTTGAAATAAAATTGTCTTCTGTTGGGGGTCAGTCTGTTGCTTTTGTATTGTATATTATTGTCTGTTGTTATTGTATTGTGTATTAATATTGTTTATTAAATAAAATGCTTAATAATAACTATAAAAAATGAATATCAAGTCAAATAATATTTTAGAACATCAAAATTGCTACAAAATATTTTTGAATTCCTATATGATAAATAACATCATGCGAGTTCATAATGATGCATTTGTCAGTCGATGCAATATTCATTACATGCTTTTTTTGTATTTTGAATACAAAAGATTTATTTGCTTTATCAAAATTACAATTTTTCATAGATATGCTACTTGATTTAGACATCTTGTAATAAATTAGAATTCTGAAGAACATGGTGAATCTTGATGCATTCACTAAGTCAAATCAGTTACAGATTAGATCATGAGCTTACCTTTTTGGAATCTGCCTAAATTATTGATTCGTATATCAAGAGATAAAACACCAACACATATTATTTGGTAAATAAATTGAAACTAAAACACCTCAAATGCATAAAACGGAAACTGACCAATAATATTTATATATCAGAATTTTTATTAGTAAAAAATTTAACATATTTCCATCATTACATATATGTGTATGTATAAGATTTACTCTATACAAAATAATGATAAAGCCTCACAAATTTTGAGCAAAGAATAAGAAACTGTAAGAAAAGATATTGGAAAACGCGATTAAAAGAACACACTTCTTATACCGAACTAAACTATTCTAACTTATTAATATGGAAATATAAAAATAGGAAACGTTTTCATTTATGCCAAGTTTTTCAACAGGAGAAAATAATTATTAAATTTAAAATATATTTCTCCGAATAAAATTGAGATTTCATAATTAAAAAAAAAATATTTCTGGAAAAACATTTGCGTAATTACTATTTGGCGACCCTCTCAAAACGTCCCCCGGGACACGATAGACCCCCTTTACTACACCACTAGCAGCAGGTGAAAATTTAGAGGCCAAATGAAGATACTGCATCCAGAGCAGACTCAAATATTAACTTCTTTTTAGATTGTATCGGGGCCGCGCACGCGCAGCACCGGCTCAAAAGCCATTTAAGAGATTGATGATTAGAAGCAAAAATAACTTCTTGATGGTCAATGTAGCCACGAAAATTTTTCCAACGCGCAAACTACTGCTAAAGCTTCGCGCTCAGTGGTCGAGTAGTTGTGTTCAGATGGAGTCAACAAACGACTCGCATATTGGATACCATGTTCTTCTGGCCTTGTAGGAGGACTACACCAAGGGCATAGTTACTAGCATCCTTGCGAATTACAAAAGGCATAGATCCATCCGGTTGTTTTAACACAAGTGCTGTTGTCTAATGTTCATTCAAAGTTTCAAAAGTTTTTTGCTGTTCGAATCCCCAACACCAATTGACTCTTTTCTTATAGTTAGGTTGCTAAGAGGCTATGCTATGTCCGCAAAGTTTGGAACACATTTTCTAAACCATGAACAGGTTTGTAAGAACGATTGCAGTTCTTTGACATATGCTGGTACAGGAGTTCTTTGAATGAATGCAATTTTCTCTCGATCAGCTTCAATTCTATTTCTTATGATCCAAAATGCGTAAAAATTCACACATTGACCGTTAAAATTATATTTATCTCTTTTCGTACTAAGAGTCTTATTTATTGTCATGTTTTTTTGTATTTACCTACTTCAAATTTTTAAAGCCTAAATTTCATGGTACTCCTTGAATGCTTAAATATTAGTGTCCAGTTACTAACTAATTATTTTTAATTGTATTTGCAAGGGACAAAGAGCCTATTTAGAAAAGTATTTCCAAAGCCAATTCGGCTTTCTAATGAACGTTCCAAAATGTATAAAAGTAACTTGTGATACTTCCTCTTACTTTTACTTCAAATTTATATCGTGAATATGATACAACATTAAATACTCTATTGTATTTTATTAACTTAAAAATTATCTTTGGCAATTAACAATGTTAAAACAAATAATCAGCTGACCAACATGTCTAGCGGTCAGCATGCCTGAATGCGAATAAGGAGGTCCTGGGTTCGAATCCCAGTTCGGGCATGGATGTACTTTCTCTCTCTATCTATCCTGTCTTTATCCTCTTCTTGTATGAATGAGGTGTGAATGGTTGCCTACCCTATAAACGGGTCCCTATGACATGTGTGTAGAGGAAACTCGTACTTTCACCTTCATGGTGCTCTGAGTAAATGAAAGACGCTGCCAATTGAATTAAATCCGCATAGCCAAGACATAGCGAGCTTGGCTTGTCCACGTGTCATTAGTACCAACAACAACAAATAATCAATCATTACATTTTAATTTAATCAACGATGCATTATTCTTTAAATGATGAAATGGAATAAGTATATAAAACTTAAAATTTATATTTATGCATTTTAGAACAAGCATTTTTATTTAATTATTAAAGAAGCTAAAAGATTAGGTATGAATACAGTTTATCGAAAATTCCAAAAGTCTAGTCAATACAATATTTTAACTGTATTTAATCAAACAGATTTAAAAATTAAATATTAAAATAGTTTTAAAATAATTCTATTTCAAAGTGTCTGTCAAAATAAAAAAAATAACAGGAAAATCCGAAGGACAGAACATCTTCTTGTATAAAATGGCTATTTTTCACAAATTCAAGCTTAAAGTTTTTGGTTTTTAAGTAGCGTAAAATTTAATTTAACGCAATTAAAAAATAATATAAAATAACAAATAAACAGTATTTTATTAATACTAATTTTCTTTATTACATTTGATAGCATATACTTAAATTTTGCATGATATTTTTATTACACAAAAATATATCCTATTAAGAATATCTGCATAAATATTTTGAAATACTTTCAAATTATTTAAACAAAATAATTCATTTTCTAAAATATTTGATATAATATAGTCAATTTTTTTTATATTGAAATTATAATATACCCATTTTAAATCTAAGTTTTTGCTATTTTAAAATTGAAAGCTTCACGATCGTTCGTTAACACTGAATTTTGGCAAGAATAATGTAATTAATCATTTAATTTTTATTTCCCCTTGGGGGAAAAAAGACGAAACTTGATACGTGTTTAAAATCACTGGCGCTATAAATTGTTACAGTTGCTGCTGCATGCACAAAAAGTTTTCGGCAACTCATAACACCAATAACTTTCATTTAGCATGAAGCAGGGCGAAAATGTGTTCAAATTTTAACTGCGCAGCTATAAAAGATACATGAAATATAAACGGATAATGGGTGCTAATTGCCGCAACACGAGCTGTGACGTCATGTAATGTTAAGTCTAAGACAATTGCTTCCAGAGTTGTTGTCGTGTGCCATCATGCTGGCAACATGGGGTGCTCTGCTCCACTTTCCCCACTGAACCATATTTTCGTTTGGAGTCAGACTTCCTCAGTACACACATGCTATAGATATCCATTTACAGGGTAAGCAACCATTCACACTTCATACAAGGAAAGGACAAAGACATGATAGATAGAGAGTGAAAGTAAATCTATGCCCAAACTGGGATTCGAACCCAGGACCTTCTTATCCGAAGTCATGCACTCTGACCACTAGACAAGTTGGGTGGTGTAGCTCCCATTAAAATATATAAAAGGGCAGCTGTAATGTTATAGTAGCTTAACAATGGTACGTTTTATTAAATAATGAAAAAAAGATGTGGAATGTGATTCTCGTTACAGTTCACCAATACAGGTGAACTCTTGAGTGCATAATTATTTAACATTCCCAACTCGTATTTGCACAGCGACGGCTTGACATTTGTTTGAAAATTTATTTATATACTATAGAAAGTAGTTAAAAAATAAAAACTGATAGTGAAATTAAAATTACTTTAATAATAGCACCTGCCTAACTTTTTTTTAAATTCTATACTTCAGATATGTTAAAACACATTAAGCTTTCGGTTCCATTTTTTTACTTTATATTATATTATAAAAGTTCATACTGATACTTTCGCATCTTTCACAATTTAATAAAAGTGCACAAATCGACTTTGAACTACAATGCATATTTTCTCAATGCATTTGAAGGCAGAAAAAATTGACAAGATATCGAAGAATTTTTTATTTTTTAAAGCTAATAATATATATTTCCAAATTTTATGGGAATCTGAATATTTTAAAAATTATTAATAATCATTGTAGGGTTTTACAATGTTTCATTGTATTTTGCATAATATAAATTATTTGATTTTGCGCGATAAAAAACTACGAAAATAAATTGCCTTTGGTTCTTCAAAGAAACATTTAAATGAAAACGCAGTAAACAAATGCAACAGATCAGTTAAAATAGGTGCCTTTTATAATCAGTTCCAGAGAATTTTAAGAAGACGCTCTGCAGAATACCCCAACATATTTGAGAACAACATATTTGAGAAAGCCTAGAGGACGAAATTACACAATCAAAGTAATTTAAGTTTTACCATAGATATTGTGTGTTTGTAATATGAAGTAATAACTTTTTTGAAAATTGTTTTGAAAAATATATTAATCGTATTAAAGTCATTGTTTTAAATTACAAACAGAATTAAATAAATTTCTTTCATTTATGGGTATAAATTAAATCTAAAACTCAAGTGTTAACTGCTGATGCTGGCTGGAGAACTTTGGCGTGTCCTGCGTCTCCGATAAATTAAGTAGTTGTTTCCCTTAATCAGTTGACAAATAAATTGACACACACTTGATACAACTACAGTTAATATTAAGAATTTCTGGAAAGGAAAAAGAAGGCTTTTAGAAACACACGAAGATCGAGGCGAGAAACGGATGGCAAACACTCTTCTGAGAAGCAAGTCTCTGCAAAGCAGTAATGTAGATCTGAAAGTAGACAAAGATTATTTGATTGAAGGCTCATATGATTAAAGTGGAAGATCTGAAGAGTCTGTTTAAAAAGCGAAACTTTGATTTACTCTTAATCTAAAGTTTAACAATTTCGAAAGGAAATGAGAACTCTTAAATTCCTTGATTCTGCCGTCTATCTCATAATCGTGTTTCACAATAATCCTAGACTATTTAGTGTAAGCCTTAAAATATTTAGGCAGTAATTAGGATGTTCTGATTTCAAAGAAGAGAAGTTTCAAAATTTATATTTTATATTATAACGATAAGAGTGATACTACTTGCTTTAGTCAAATTTCATCAATACTTGATGCTAAGCCTAAAAATTAATAAAGATTTTGGCATGGTTTCAATCAAGTTTGTAAATGATTTATTTCTAACACATATATTTTTTCTAGTATAGGAAGAAAATAATTTCAATTTTGCTTTTTTTTATTTTGTTACCCCGTGTGAAACTTTCTTCGAGGTACAAGATTAAAAATCTCAAAATATAAATGTATTTAGGATATTTCTTGTGGACTGTATTTTGAAATTGTACCTTTGGCAAAGTTGTTTATTTTTATAATAGGTGGTGCTTTCTTTTTATCTTTTTTATAATTGTGAAATTTCATATGAAAAGACAGATAAGATGATCATTTATTGTTATATTATTAATTATTATGTGGTATTAGGTCATATTATTGTTCTTGTTAACAGATAAATTGTATTAATTATCATAATTTATTTACTCAGGTTTACGATTATATGCAGATAAAAGTGCCACATCTAGACACACAAAATCCTTATTCTTTGAGCTTGGCGAATTTAAAATAATTCCGCTGCTTGAAATATTGAGAGTCTTTTAGAGAAATATTAATAAATGAACGAAGTTGTCATCATTAATAATTGATCTCAAGCCGTGACGAACATCATCCATCGTCCTAAGCTCACTGTCGAACTGCAGATAAACGGCAGCGTGACCAGTGGTGTCTCATCTAGCTGTATTCATAATAAAACGAATCATAGGAAGATGTTCTTCCCAGTTATCATGTGCATCACATACTAAAATGATTGCCGGAGGAGGACCAAAGAGATCAATAGCAAGAATTTCGAATCTTTGCGCATAAACAGGTGTTCTAAAAAGACCAGCGGGTTTCTGATTTGTTAGCTTATACCGATTACATTCTGCACATGTTTTGACATATATGGAGATTTATTTTATCATGCCTGTAAAATAATATCTGGAAGCTATCTTATTGTACATACCTTCCACGCCATAATGACCAGCAGTTGGAGCATTATGGTATTCTTGCAGAATTTTTTGTCTTTCTTTAATTGAAACAAATTGTACATTTTCTGACTCTGTTTCAGGCGAATAACCATACAGAATACCTTCGTTCATTATGTATTCTCGACTGATACATTTGGCAAAGTTTTCATCCTTATCATTTTTTCAAGACCATCGATAATTATGTTTAGATCCGCATCTTAAAACTATTTTTTACGAATATCACTGGATTTCCTAGTTGGTATATTGATAGAAATAGCATGCATTTTACAATTTTTTCATCATGGACGTAGGTTGGTCTCGACAATATATTGGTTACAATATTAGCTTTTTTAGGTGTATATTCTATTTTCAAGTTAAATGATTTGCATCTTTAAAGCCCATATTGCAAAGTGCCCCGGGAAAGACTCTACGCTCAGAAGCCGTTTAAGAGGTTGATCAGAAGCAATAATAACTTCTTGGTGATCGATGTAGCCACGAAAATTTTTCCAACGCTAAACTACTGCTAAAGCTTCGCGCTCAGTGGTCGAGTAGTTATGTTCAGATGGAGTCAACAGACGACTCGCAAATTGGATACCATGTTCTTCTGGGCCTTGTAGGAGGACTACACCAAAAGCATAGTTACTAGCAGCCCTTCGAATTACAAAAGGCATAGATCCATTCGGTTTTTTTAAACACAAGTGCTGTTGTCAAATGTTCTTTCAAAGTTTCCAATGCTTTTTGCTGTGTGAATCCCCAACACCAACTGACTCTTTTCTTAGTTTGGTTGCTAAGAGGCTTTATTATGTCCGCAAAGTTTGGAACATATTTTCTAAACCCTGAACAGGTTTGTAAGAACGATTGCAGTTCTTTGACATTGGCTGGTGCAGGAGATCTTTTAATGAATGCAATTTGCTCTCGATCAGCTTCTATTCTACTTCTTATAATACAAAATCCCTAGAACTTCACACATTCACAAAAAAATTATATTTATCTCTTTTCGTACTAAGTGCTATATTTATTGTCATGTTTTTTTGTATTTACCTACTTCTAATTTTTAAAGCCTAAATTTCAATTTACTCTTTGAATGCTTAAATATTAGTGTTCATTTACTAATTATTTTTAAGTGTACTTTCAAGGGACAAAAGTGCCTATTTAGAAAAGTAATTCCAAAGCCAATTCGACTTTCTAATGAAAGTTCGAAAATGTATAAATGTAACTTGTGATACTTCTTCTTACCTTTTCTTCAAATTTATATCGTGAATATGATACAATATTAAAGTCAAAGATACAGTATTGTATTTTATTACCTTTAAAATTGTCTATGGCAATTAACAATGTTAAAACAAATAATCATTCATAATATTGTAATTTATTCAACGATAATTAATAAACGATTCCATAATGGATGAAATTGAATAAATAAATAATGTGACACTCCACTCTCTCTTGCTTTCCGAGAGCACCCCTAGCGGGGAGAAGGAAAGACAGTTAGTTAGGATTTTGATTTCGAACTATAAAGATGTGTTTTAATCATCCTTTTAATGTGGTGTTTCTGTTTGTTATTGTGTGTAACTTAACTTTGAATAATTATATTGTTACACTAAAGGTTGTTTTGATTAAACCCACAACCACCGGACACAATAAAACTTAAAATTTGTTTAAGGCATGAAATTAAAACATCAATAACAAAATTAATTTTCTTAACAAAAATAATTTATATTTTTTATTGTGTAAATACAGGTGTGTTTAATGCTTGGTAAAGTTAAAAAAGTAGATATCATGCAATAATTAAACTTTTTGAAAAAACTGCTAATTCTCACAGCTTGAAATTAAAAGTAATTAATGTTTATATTTGCAACATTTATTAATTAAATACTCTTTATGTATTAAATTTTTTGTTTCATTATTAATAAATTTTGAACAAAAAATAAGTGCTTTATTTTTTTATTTTTTATTTTCCGTATTTTCATGAGCATAACAGAAATTTGTACAGAATTTCAATTGTTCGCTTAAATGCAACTTTTTTTGCCTTGTAAATGTAAATATACATAGTTTCATGTTTACAAGGTATATTTGAAGTCCACCACAGACGATACATTTCTCCGCTGTGATTTGTTCGGGAGTAGAAAGTAATTAAGAACACGCGCGTTATGAATTCTTAGGGAAACCACGTGTGGAATGGGAAGTTATTTTTAAGGATTGTATTTTTTAATACTTATTTCTTTTGACTCAAAACACACATTTTGTAAACTGAAAACAAAATCGCCTAAAATTTTTTTAATTGAACGAATTATTTAGTCAGTTTTACGACTTTATGTAGTTAGAAGTATTTTTACTATTTATTGCTTCACTCACTTGTCAGCTTGTGATATCTATTGTTAAGTTTTAACTGTGCGATATATTTGACATTATTGATTTTTGCCAAAAATGTTTTTTTTAAAATAATATTATCATAGTTGAAACATGAATAAATTAAACAGAAAAATATTGCTGGTTGTTGCTCTGGATTGTAATGATGCAAAAAATTGGCGCAATATTTATTTTTGGACTGTTTGTGAATAAGAAACATATATATGCCTTGAGTAGTGAAGATTTAAAAAGTATTATGTAAAGAAAAGTGTAAATGCTACTTTTATTATTAGTAATTATTTCTAAAAGTACTAGCAGATACTTATGTTTAACTATTGAACAGCCCGTACTTAGTGAGATTTTTAAATTTATGCATTTAAGACAAAGCATTTTTATTTTGAATGTTAAAGAGGCTAAAATAAAGCATATAATATTATACAATTTAACGGAAATTCCAAAAGTGTAGTCAATACAATGTTTTAACTGTATTTTAATCATACAGGTTTACAGACTAAATATTAAAAAAGTTTTTAAATAATTTTATTTGAAAGTATCTGTATCAAAACAAAAAATTACCGAAATTTTCCGCTAGGAAGAAAAAAAAAAGGACGAAATTTGATACGTGTTTAAAATCAATATAAATTGCTACAGTTGCTTCTGCATGCACAAAACGCTTTCTGATTTTCAGCAACTTATAATGCCAATAACTTTCATTTGGCATGAAGCATGGCGAAAATAAAATATGTTCAAATTTTAAAACTGCGCAGCTGTAAAAGATACATGAAATATCAACAGATAATGGGTGCGAATTGCAGCAACACGAGCTGTGACGTCATGTAATGTTAAGACGATTGGATTTGCTCCTATTGTTGTTGTTCTCTTGTGCCAGCTAGGCTGGAAACCTGGGTTGCGCTACTCCACTTTTCCAACTGAGCCATATTTGGTTAGGAGTCCGACTCCAAGTCCGTCCAAGAACGATAAAAAATTCTGCAAGAATACCATAATGCTCTTACAGCTGGTCATTATGGCTGGAAGGTATCTACAATAAGATAGCTTCGAGATATTATTTTCCAGGCATGAGAAAATAAATCTCTGATTATGTTAAAACATGTGCAGAATGTAATCGGTATAAGCTAACAAATCAGTAAACCCGCTGGTCTTTTTAGAACACCTGTTTATGCGCAAAGATTCGAAATTCTTGCTACTGATCTCTTTGATCTTCCTCCGGAAACCGTAACAGAAAAAATTCGTAATTATTGAGGAAGACACGAGTATCAAATGGGTTGAATTATTTTGCTCTTAATGAAGCCACAGCGTTAAAGTGTGCGAAAACGCTACTTGAAGAAGTTTATCTACGCTATGGATTTCCTCGACAGCTAAACAACATTTTGGTGCGATTCTTGTGTTTTGCTCCTGATTTTAAATAGAGAAAAGAAGAGAAGGAAGAATTAAGAGAAAAATAAATAAAGTAGTTATAAAAACTTAGGAAAGATTTATACTTTTGTAATTGTTTTTCACTGAGTATTTAATCACCTCATACTGCAAGGTATTTTCAAAGTGAAAACATTTATTTTCTTCCCCATCAGTCACCTCGTACCGAGTTAAGGACCTTCGGATCGTACTCGACTTCACATGTATATAGCAGTAGAGTATTTACAGATAACAGCTTGATATAAATACAACAAATAAATATTTTTATCTTTATTTTTTAAATATATATTTATTATAATAAAATACAATGCTTAAATAAAAAGAAAGGATAGAGTAATGCAAAGTATTTCAATTATTTTTATTTCTTTTCACTGATTTTTGTAAGCTCTCAGATCCAGTAGAAAATGAGAGCAAAAGGGCGTGATTATTTCAATGGCGGCTTAACTTAGAACTCCAATAGGAGTAGCCCTTTGCCCTATCTTAATACCTTCTCATAGATATTTTCCGTGAGTTAAAGGGCGTGTCAATGACCGCTGGATAAACTCAGACCTTCAATAGGAGGAGTGTCTTGTGTTTTCTGATCTCCTCTTCGATGTGTTTGAGTTTGTCTGTTTCGTTTCTAAACAATCGTGTCTGTTTATGGTTGAATGATTTAAAATCTTTTTTGTTAATTTGGTAGTATATTTGAAAAAAATTACAAACTTTTAAATTATTATTTAAAATTTATGGTTTTATACCACCCAAATGCAATTTGGGCACGCCTTTTTTAAAAATGATATTTTTTTACTGAAAATCGAGAAAGAAAATTATTGCCTAATATTTAGAAACTACGTAGTAATGTAATTTAAACTATAAATGTTTTATTAATAATTCGTAAGAGTCTTGTACCTCACGATGTCATTATTCTTTGTAAAAGGATCACCTTTAACCACGCCTTTTCTGAAAAATATCAGATAGATGTAATATTAAGAATAACTGGAAAATGTTGGGTTTGACAAGCAATGTTTCCTTTGACAATACATATTTTCTTTGATTTATTTATATTATTAACTATTTCATTGATATAACTAATTATTTGAAGACTATTTTATTAATTCTTTACGAGAGTCGTGCCAAGCTTTATTATTAATGGGCTGTTGTTAAAGTTAACTAACAGGAAAAGGGCAGTTAGGAAAAACTGAAACTACTAGTTAAAAACTACAACTGTGACTGGTATTGGTTCTAAAAACACAATAAAGAATGTGTGGAAGGCAAAATTAAAAATTTGCTCTATTTTTCTTCCATAATATATCTTTAAGATAATGATATTTTCATATTATTCCCCAGTGAGGTGAGTTTGACTGTTTCGTTCCAAGATAGCCAAAGAATTATTCATTCATCCTTGCATTAGTGCCGAATCAAACTTAATAGTCGCTTATTATTTTTTAAATACTATTCGAAATTATGCGAACGGATGCTACAGTTTTAAGCTGATATCTCACTACAAAATGAAGCCTCAAAGTTAGAATCACGTGAACACGTTATTGAACTTCAAGCAGGCGTTCTTATCATCCAGTAGAAAGCATTATCAAGCAAACACGGTTATATATATCTTTTTTGATGATGGATTTACCTAAAAATAAATAAAAATTTCTTTAAACTATTTGCCAATAGTTGTCGTTACTTCTTTTTCTCATATAAGTTTATTTTTTGAACTTTAACTTTTCCATATGGCAACATTAAATTTTGCAGATCTAATTTAAGGTTTAAAATGAAAAGGGCTAAAAAATTTTTAAGTATTTAAATTCGGGAAATTAAATATTGAAATGGAAATATCTTTGTTCTGTTGTATATTAAGGGTCAGTTTTGCGTAGTGTTCAATTAAATACACTGCCCAACTTTGAAAATACAACACAACACCAAGAAGGAGTGGTCAGAAAATTATACAAAATTGAGTATAGATGCACCTTACCGAGTTATACAAATGATGCACCTTTTCAGCGCACGTAGGATAAGATATAAGGGAAGAAACCGGAAGAGTGGGCATTATTATTCGCAACGTTATTGATACTTGGAAAATAATCCTTTTAAGTTTGTTCTTGTTGCAAAGGATGCTTGTAATTGCAGAGAATGTTTGGCTGTCGTCGACGGAGTCAGTTCCAGCAGAAAGATGAGTTTAAGAAGGGAAAGGTGATCGGACTGAGAAGGGCAGGTTGGTTCTTACGACAAATAGCAGCTGACAGACACCTGGACACTTCCCTAGTGCACCGGCTGTGGAGAAGATGGATAGAACAAGGAACTGTAGAACGTTTGCGGGGTACCAGTGTAGATAGAATTATGTCAGCGTAGATTCACGCGTTCGACTGGTGACGGCCCCTCAAAGTACATCTACCGATAATTCTACAGCATGTGCAAGACAGCCTGGATATCGAGCAGTACCATGTGCCATCGATTCATTGCTAGTGACATGTGCTCGTGGAGTCCGTTAAAAAGACTACCATAGCTTAGAGCCAATGTCTGGGATGGGGGTGGATCTTCTTCTTCTTAAGGTTGGGTTTGTATGTCATTAACACCTCTGCCTTAATCAGCATTTTGCACCATTAACTCCAAATCCAATGTTTCCTAGTTTCAGTTACTCGGGTCACCCACTTTATTAATAAAGTCCGATAACCCTTTAATGGTGTCTAGGTGTAACTCCCTTGTATGAATAATGCCTAAAGAAGTTAATCTAGGGAGGACAAGAGCCTCGCATTCGTAAATGATATGCTTGCCCGTTTCCTCTTACGTAATCTTCGCTGATGATCCACAGATCATACTTTTAGCGTGGGTTTGACTTGGAGTGTTGAGGCAAGCTTCATACATCTTCCGTTTTTCCCATCTAAGAATATTGGGGGTAGATTAAAACGACGTTGACAATGGAGTGGCACAAGATCGTCTTCTCCGATGAGTTACGCTTACTGTTTCTTCAGTGACAATCGTCGCATACGATGTGCCGTCAACGTGTAGATAGGTCAAATCCTGTACAATTGTAGAACAAGCCACCACGTGACATTATGGTTTGGAGTGCCATTGCATATGATTTCAGGTCACCTTAATTCGTATTTATGGGATAATGAAAGTTCGACGTTATGTGGACGATTTGCTGGGTCCAGGGACACTCCTCTACATTTAGGTTGTGCCCAATGCCCTTTAACAGCAGGATAACACCCAACCGCACATTGTTCACTTTAGCTAACATGCCCTATAAGATATAGCTCACCATATCTCTAACCACTATGATTGAGCCGTGCTTAAAAGATCTCTCACCACTATGATTGAGCACCAGTTTCAGACCACGCCACTGACTCCTTCCAAAAATTTGCTTTGACAAATGGTTGAAAAAAAAGAGAGCCTTTTTTGAGGAAGCTATCTGTGCTCTCATTGACCCAGTGCATAGACGTGTTGCTTCTTGCATCTCTGTCCATAGGGGTCCTACAACCTACTGACCCGACTCAAATCTCGCTGTGTATTATGCATATCATTTCGAAATTCAGATCATTTAATGTTCGTTGCTTTCTCTCTCTCACTCTGTTTGCTGTGTTTTGTTACTTTCTGGCAACCCATTCTTTTTGTTGTATTTTCAGTGTTGAGCAGTATGTTTAAAGACACTGTTTGAGTTTTGTCTTTTTCATCCACTCATAACACATGGCGATTCTTGTCGTTAGATACGACAAGAATCGAAAGTAAGAATACACTTTTGATTCGAATTCTGCACAAAGAAAGGACGTAATAGTTTTACTTTTCAAGTTCGTTAAGACATTTATGATGGATGCTTTAAAACTTCAATGTAATATTTTGCATAGGACATATCCAAACTCTGCTAAGAATATCAATGAAGAAATTTCGAAAATGAAAATTTATGTTTCCATGATCCGATCACTGTTATTTGATAAGTTTAAGTGCTTGAAAGAAACTCAGAATGCAATTTCTGTAATATTACTTGACGACGGAGAATAAAAGCATTAAAAGTATGTTAAGGTTTTCGGCTAAGCTGAAAGTTACAGAGAACAGTACTTTCTCTCAATTTAGGAGTAGAATATTTTAATGTTAAATCAATCCAGTCGCTATATAATCGTAAGTACCGATTATCATTATTAGAAATTCAGAAATTTAATGAAGATATTAAATCTCTTTTAGGATTCTAGATCAAGTTTTAGAGAATTCATGAGGATGAAGTGATGACTGCGGAAGATAAATTTCAATGCTTAACTCAGACAATTACTTCTATGTCCGGAACTGCCAGCTTGATGGAAAGTTTTCCACCTATAGTTCAAGATTTCCTCAAAGTGATTGAGTTTTTAAAGGAAAGATCTGGCTGAAAAGTCTTATATATAAGTAAAAGTTCATGAAAAACTCAAAATGGTGTTGAAAAATTCTTTAACTGGTAGAAAATGCACAGATTTGACCAGCTTGAATAATATTCAAGAGCTTTAGCTACCTTAAGAAGAGCTAAAGAAAACATTTGTCGACATTTTGTTTCATCTGCTCAAATGATGTCTTTTAGAATTAGCGCTTAGGAAAGATACAGGATATCAGATATTTCAAACGGTAACAATGAAATTGTTGAAAGCAGTCTCAGATCTCTTGAGAAGCTCATGATGAAGTTTATAAAGCAGGAAGTTAATGGCGAAGAAATGATACATTTAGCTCGATCAAATTTCGGAGGTGAAGTTAAGGTGAAGAAAGAAAATGATACTTTTCAGAGTCTCAATTCAGCCTTAATTTCGTCTACTCATGAAAGAACTATATGTGTGTATTTTGTGAAAATCATCACCCAAGTCAGGATTGTGGCAAAGCTACTACGATGTTACAATCACAAAAAAAAGCAGTTATAAGAATTTTACCTGGTTTATTTAAAGGCTGGATATATGGATTGAAAATGTCACAGCAACATGAGCTATCTAATTTATAAAAAAGTAATATGTAATACTTTGTCCCGATTTACCCAAAACAAATAAATCGAATGATGCTGAAATTACAACACGTCCGCCGGAAAGGTGAAAAAGGCTGCAGTACTATTTTCAGACTTCTTCTCAAATTGCCATTTATTTCAAAACGCATATGTTAAAACTTCAGAATAGAAAAAGAATCCAGAAATTCGTGCTCTATGAGATGATGATTCCCATAGAAAGGGATTTAGCAGAAGATCTTCCAATATTACCTTCAAGAAAGGAGATTTGTGTGTCTCTGGGACTTTTCGGAGGAGGACAAACTGAAAAAGTACAGCTTACTTGCTATTGTGTCTAACTAGAAAGTATTGATGAGAAGGATTTTTGTCGAGTGTCAGTATTAGACATTAGACCAGCCTAAAATCTGCATGACACTTCAGAGAGTAAGAGATAAAATTTTATTGCCTGATCTTCTAAGTCATGGCATTTTCTTAATAGATATTGGTGAAAAGGCTCCTCCTATTAAGATGTTATTAGGAGCTGATTCCTTCGGACGAATACAGACAGGGAGAGTAGAAGATTTTAGGTTCAGCAAATCAGTCATCTAAACAATTTTGGGTCGGAGCATTCTAGGATGTGCTAAGAAAGCTTCTGCAGTGGCCATGGTATCCGTTTTGTTCTAGAAGTTCAAAATTTCAAAGATTTGGGGGTTAGAATGAAAAAGAATACAAAAATATTGGAAGAAGAGACCTTGGAACATTTTAAAGCAATAGTCCAAAGATATGAAAATAGGTACGCAGTAGCTTTACCTAGGTTGGCTGATAATTTGATGTTGCTGAATCAAGACTTCGCACAGTGACCAATAGTCTCGTGGAAGAGAGTATTAATGAAGTTTATGATGATGTCTGCAAGAAATGGAAAAAGAATTACATTATACAAACTGTCCCAAAAATGAATTTGGGAAGTTAGTCATTATTTCCACCTACAGCAGTTGTTAAACTGAAAAACAATACAACTAAGAATTCCATCTAGTTTTTATTGTGTCCTTTAAGCTGACTGAATACGACTCAATGAACAAGTGTCTAAATGTTGGTCGAAGTCTTTCTCAACAGATTTACCCACTCTTATTGAGTTTTGGTTCTAAGGCTCTCGGTGTGTTGCGGAGATAAATCAAGCATTATTGCAACTTTACATAAAAATAAAGACTGTGATTACCTAAGATTTCCTTGGTGGAAAAATGAGGATCAATCAGAGCTGAAAATTTTCAGATACAGACGTGTAGTGTTTGGAGAAACATCCCCTTTTCATCTAAATGCTACAATAAAACTGCTCCTTAATTTAAAAGATTGTCAACGTCATCCTTTTAAAGACACAGTTGAGAAGCTAAAATAAAGATTTTAGGAAAACAACTTGACAGTTAGCATTGATAATGAAAGAAGGGTTAGAAATATTCAAGAAACAAGCTTTGAATATCATGAATGTTGCCTCCTTTGAGTTGAGGGGATGTAAATCAAGTCCCAAAGCAAATTATTCTTGAACTAAATTAGGCCTTGGACTAAATTAATTCTTGGACATCATAAGACTGATGAAATATGTTGCATAAATGCCAAAATAGATGTAAAAGGTGAAGAAAATATTACGAAGAAAAAATTACTTTCAACCGTCTACAGTATCTATGACACTATTGGCTTTACCTTATCAACATATTGATTTTCTTGTAGAATGCAGAATTTCTAGAAGAATATTTTATGATTCTTCTGATAAAGGTAGTTTGCATATTTTTACTGAGGAATCTACTCATTGTTATTACTATTGTGTCTTCATACGAAGTAAAAATGATGGCATATAAAGGTTCTACAAGTTGCAGCAAAAGTTTGAGTAGCATAAGCTCAAAAGTCTACCATTCCATGACCAGTACTATCAGCAGCTGCTTTTGGAGCCAGAATGACTGCCAGTTTACAAGAAGATCTACACTTGTCTTTGAAGATAACTTTATGGACTAATTACATGGTAGTGTTTGGATGGTTAACCAAAAAAGAAGCTTGGAACACATTTGTGGAAAATAGAATCAAGGAAATAAGAGAACTCACGAACGTCAATGACTGGAGCTATGTACCTGACAAAATTAAAATGGTTGATATGCCTTCTGGCTTTTGCAACTCATATGATCTCTTACGAAGTCAGAGGGGAAAGGTCAGACTGGTTACGTGATCCTCCAGAACTCCAGCGATACATTAAAATAACTGTTCCTGATGAAGCCCTGTTGGAATATCCCTAAGCTGTTTTGTCAAATTTGAGTATAGATACAAAAGAAAAATTTGGTGATAGGCTATTATATTTCTCAAGTTATTTTAAAGTTTTCTGTATGATTGCCTCAATTTTACTATTTTCCCATAATTCTGAAAAGAATTCTCTAAGAATCGCAAAAAAGTTAACAAATAGAAAAATGAATAAAGATGAAATTTCCATCATAAGACTAGTTTAAAAAAAAAAACTTTTGCTTGAGTTAAAGAGAAAGTTTAGCAAATCAGTATGATTTTCTGAAGAATCTGGAACATAAATGTTGAAACTGAATTGATTTTGTGTGAAGATCTAGATGCTTTTCAAAGACCAACAATATTTCCCTATCATCCAGTTGTAAGATTTTACATTGAGAATGTCCATGAAAACATAAGGCACAATGGTGTTCAAATAACTCTGAACCACATTCGGAATTTTCGGGGAACTGGAATTTTCGGGGGCAACGGAGAGTTCGTGAGGTTATAAGGAAATGTGTCGTACATAAAAACATTCATATAAACCAGTGGAGTCGATACTGCGCGTCAACCTCTAGCTAGAATGAAACGCCTTTTACCATTTCAAATCACTGCAGTTGATTTTGTTGGACCTTTATTACTTATACCAAGGTATCACGGCATGGATTGTACTGTACATGCACTGTTTACAGGTCATTTCACTTAATACTTGTTACATCTTTGTCATCTGAAGCATTTATACAGTGAGAAGATTTTTTGCAAGGAGAGGAAGAGATTCAGTTATGTATTCTGACAACGGTATGAACTTAACTTGAACTTCACGCACTATTCACTACTTAAATTGAAAAGAAATACAATCTGAACATGCCTTTTAAAAAGTCAAGTGGCATTTTTGCCCATCCAATGTACCATGGTATGGTGAATGATAGGAGAGGATGGCTCGAAGCATCAAGCAGATTTTACTGAAATGTTTAGGAAAAGCTTGCGTAACTTATGAAGATATGCGCACAGTTTTGTGTGACGTGGAAAACGTCATCAACAATTGACCACTTACAAACGTTTCAAATGATCAAAATGAAATGGCAGCAATAATTCCAGCCCATTTCATACAAGATGTAAAAGGATTAAAAGCATTTGACTTAGACATCATTGATTCGAAGCATTTGTTGAAAAGAGATCTCTATATACAAAGTATAAGGGGTTACTTACGAAAACGTTTTCGGATGTTATAGTTAAGTGTACTTATAATAATCCTATATCAAAATCTAAGCGAAAGAAAATTTCCGTTGGAGAAATAATTTTCGTAGGTTTTAATTACGCCAAAAGATTGAACTGGCCTCTTGAACTGGAATTGGAGTTATTCAAAAGCAAGTATAATGTCGAGAGAGCTGCAAAATTGCGGGTAGCAAATCGAAAAATCATCTATCCAGGGCATCGCATTTTCCCATTAGAGATGAGTGACAATGAAATATCAATGAATATTCTGAAGGCTGCAAGTGATACGGATCCCAAACGGATCTCTTGACCTAAAGTGATGTTTTCTGTACCTAAAACATCTAAAAATGCGGTGAGTCCAGATGTGCCTCAATCTAAACACACTCAATGTGGTCGAAGTGCCCGTTCTTTAAAACAACTGGATTTGTAGAATAGTAGCTTTAATTTTGTTTTTCTTAAGTAATTTCAGCGTAATTTTATTTGTATTATTGGGCAGGATCCATCACAATATAAAAGTGGGAGCATGTTGTAAACTCTCATATTAGCTTATTTCCTGAATTTTAACTTTTGCGCTTAGCAACACTAAGTTTCGTTGTCCAAATTTAAGGTTTAAAACGAGAATGACTAACATTCTTCTAAACATTTAAGTTGACATAATTAAATATTAAAATTGAAATATCTTTGTTCTTCTTGTAAACAGCCTATTATAGTGTCAGTTTAGCGTTGTATTCAATAAAATAATTCATGATAAGAAACATCTTTTTCTCGAGTCGTAACATGTAGTATTGAACTATTTACCAATAGTACAGGGAAAATTATAAATGATTACAAAATATGAGCAATATATCATGATGGACTATAAATAACTTTATCGTTCAAAATCTTGAAAAACTTGCGAAGAATATCATGAAAACTTTAATAATTATTCAAATATAAATTTCTAGTAAAGTTCATTAATTGTTTTGGTAAAGAATAATACACAAAAAACATCCATAAGAAAACTGAAGGTTTTTTAGCAATTTCTTTGAATTATCAATTGATTCTATATCCCATAGGCGTCAAAATATTTTGATCACAAACCTGAATAAATAGTTCCATAAAGAAAAATCAAAAACGCTCGTTTATTTCAAAAGTATTTTCGAAAAGAAAATTCGTATTGACAATCAAAAATTACGCCACATGACAACTTTGCTTACATCGGGTGATATTTTATTGATGTGCATTTTTGGACGTCGAGTTTAATTTTGTTTTAATGCCTCCTTTATAAACTTTCTATGATTATCTGATACATAGTTAGATAGATAATTATAATAAATTGTTGCAAAATTTATAAATTGGATAATACACTGCTGGCCCCCGTAAATCCAACACCCTGAAGGAAGCGTGCATATAACATGAAATTTACAACATGCATTAGCGGAGTTATGCATATTTTAATATGCAAATGATTAGGATTTCAGTGCAGACGAACATCAAGAGCGCTTCTGGCGCCACTTCAAAACGTTATTTAAGGCTTGGAGATTTCAACAATTTCAAATTCGGCAAGTGTTTTTGTTTTTTTCTTCTTTTTTCTCCCTCCCTCCTCTAAAAAACGATAAATTATGCCTAGTAGAAAACAGCGATCATTTTTTGGTCAAGTATCCGAGTTCTATAGAAGAAGGATAGTGGCCTACCGAGATTGTGGATTATCTTTCAGGGAAATCGGTAGTCGTGTTGGACGATGCCAAACAACTGTAATGCGGATATGTGATAGTTGGATGCAGGATGGTACGGTGGACCGACGTGTTCGATCGCATCCACCTCAGTGCACCACTACACGTGGTGGCAGGCAAATTGTGCGCATGGCAGTGACGGATCGCTCAGCCACATCACGAACTAAAGCACAGCACATTCAGTCTGTAACGCATCATCCAGTGTCTGCGCGTACTATTCGACACCGTTTACAGCAGAATGGTCAGTCCGCAAGATGTTCATTGCTACGTCTACTCTTGACGCAGAAACACAGACGTCTCCGCCGCCAATGATGCGATGAAAGAAGGATGTGGATGGCAGATTGAATTGCTTCCCTGGCAGACTTGCTCTCCGGATTTTTTACCATTAGAAAACATGTGGTCCTGGTTGCTCAACGATTGACGCAGATTATATCCCTAGCTGACACACCAGATCAACCTTGGCAACTTGTGGAAGCTGCTTGGTCTGCTGTACCCCAAGAACACATCCAAAGTCTCTTTGAATGAATGTCGAAGTATGTGACAGCGGTGGTCTCCAACAACTGGATACTGATTTTGGCAGGAACCACACTTCACAGAAGTCTATAAATTTAATCATTTGGTCAACATGCTATCTCCCAAATAAATTTTGTTGTGATATCTGGTGTCTACCTCGGTGTTGTAATTTAGGTAGTCTGCAGTGTAGATGCAGATCAACAACAAATTACAAGAAGATTGACAAAGATATCTTCACATTTAGTCGTTTTGCATTCATTTAATGAATAAATTTGACATCAAATATTTTTATACCTATATTTTACAAAATAATGAATAAAGGAAATTTCTTTTTTCATGAGAACAAACTCTTTTTCAAGCTGTACTTGAAACCTAATGAATAATAAAGAAACTAAGTCGAAAATCCATTTTACAGTATTGTTTTATTTTTGCTGTTTAAAAAAATAAAATATGAAAGTAAACCATAAGGGAACAGAGAATTTCTAAAAAAATTATGCGTTGAATTGATACATAAAAAATAAAACGTTTCAGTTCTTTGCCAGAAAATATTTATTGTTCTTATCGATAGTTGAAATACGTAACATTTATGGAAAATATCATTTTACAACTTAGTTCTTTTAAGCACTCTTAGGATCATAAGCGCTTGTCAAGAAGCAAAAATGCATTAAATATTATTTACATTAATTAAACCTTTTAATTATATATTAAAATTAATTATACATATGAGACACTTTCTATCTTTGTAAATTGAAAATGATTAATATTTTAATGTAGATACTATAAGGGAGCATATGTGTATTCCGAAGGTTAAATAAATAATTAATTTTATTTTTTAATAAGTGTTATAGGTGAATTATCAAGAAAAATAAGAAATAGGCGTCTTCATTTGCATCAGACGCACGTGTATTACTGAATCATCAATTTGTGTGATCAGATTAGATATATTTCATAAACTTTTGCGTGATATTGTCAATCAATGAGTCTCATGATTTAAATCTTCATGAAAATTAAAAAAGTTGATTCGCTTTAAGATGGAATGATTTTAAAGAAAATAAGTGTATTTAATTAATTTTTTTCTTTTTATATTATTTCCTGTTTAAAATTTTAAAAATGAAATAAATGTTTTCAAAATTTTTTGTTTTTATTATAATTTACAACGTTGTACTAAATACTTCATCAATCAACAGTTTTTTTCTTCACTTACATGATTCAACATAATCATTAATTACAAATTTTTTTAAACAATTGTTTTGCATGTTTCTTTTTAAAACTTATGTTAAATTCACTATGGGAAC
The DNA here is from genome assembly GCA_037975125.1 of Latrodectus hesperus. Taxonomy (NCBI): domain Eukaryota; kingdom Metazoa; phylum Arthropoda; class Arachnida; order Araneae; family Theridiidae; genus Latrodectus; species Latrodectus hesperus. Next base: position 28,248 of record JAJQOW010000364.1, on the reverse strand, counting down.
TCTCAAATACTGCATGCGGTGATAAAAAAGATGATGTAGATAAAAGTGAGATATATAATTGGAAATGTTAATGCCACTACAAGAAGTATCAGAAAATTATTCAGTTTTGTCTAAAAGAGGATAGGTGTGTAAAAATATGCTAAAATATTGCATTAAATTTCCAGTCGGTAATCGTTCAAGAATTTTAAATCAGTTATTATGTTTAACTATTACACAAGCGTAATAACCGATTGAAAATTCTTTGTTATTGACCAATCTTCTCTTATCTTTTTTTTACGCAAACTTAAATAATTTTTTTATTTCTTGAAATTCCATCACGATTTTCGTTTATTTATTTCAATTTTGTTATTATATCACTAAAAAATAAATATAAATTTACAATCTGTAAATTATTTTAAAATTAAGAAAGTAAATTACTTAGTTTCATGAAAAAAGTACAACTGGATTACTGCAGAATATTTTCAAGAAGTTTAAAATTGAAAGTATTTATTCAAATTCTCTAAGAAACAATAAGCATCCTGGATAAAAATTCTCAAAAATGGAATGAGGTTAGCAAATTGTATTAGAACGCCAGAACTTTCATGATCCTTTTTAAAGATTGTGCCTCTCATGTTCTTTCTAAATGACACAGCTGGCAAATTGCAAAGTCTGGCTCAGATCTACAACAACCTTCTCCAGCTTTGGAGTACCATACTGTTAAAAGGCTTATTAAGTCAAATATAGCCTCCTATCGTAGAAATGTTTACAAGATGTGCACAAAAGGGAAAGCATGGGTTTTCTTACTAACAAAGCCTATTCCGTGGAAACCTCCACAGAGCTATAGGAGTGGCTAATTTTCGCCTTAAAACTGGGCATGATTTTCTGCCGTTTGGGTTTGAAGGACTCTCCGATCTGCCCTTTTTGTGGACTAGAGGACATGACTTGTGACCACCTTTACACTTGCCCTGGACTTTCGGACGTCGCAGTTAGAAATTCTGCGGAAGATGACTTTTTATTCACATCAAGATTTTATTGGACTGCCCGACAGAGACTGGTGGTTGAAAAACTAAGGTCGGGCGTAAGATAAAAAAATGTTCTTTTTCTTGTTAATTTTTAATATCTGCATTCATGTTATTCCGCTCTGTTTATTACGTTATAAATGTTTATTATTTTTATTATATTTGTTCTGTGATATTTGAGCTGTTTTGTATTTTGGATTGATTTTTCTAATAAAGCCGTATTTAACAACAATAAGTATCCTTATCAAATAAAAAATAATATTCAATTATTAATTTTAAAATTATTATTTTACATTAATTATAATTTAAACTTATTTATATTATATTATAATCATATCTAACTGGACTAATCATTTTAAATATTCGATAATCCAATTTCACAGAATACATCCATTTTAATGATAAATAAATCGTTTTTTAAGTAATCTCTCTTAATAAAACAAAAAATAATTCACAAAATGAGAAACTTCATCAATACTTCCGATACGTATATTTTTAAATTTCTAAAATAAAAAAAAATTAATTATGATTTTAAATGATTTTTTTAATATTTCAATCACCTAAATTTCAGAAAAAAAAAATAAAAAGTCTGTTTTTCTAATTTACATGTATAAAACATAAAAGTAAAAATTAAATCTTCTTATTTAACAGCGTAACAACTTATTACAGGTCTTAGATGCCTCTATAGCACACTTTTTCCAGCCCAGTCTGTCCAGAGCGACACTTTGCCAGCTCCTAACTTTCAGTATCTTGAGGTCATTTTCAGTGTCAGCGAGCCATCTTGTTGGTGGTCTTTCTCGAGCACGGGGTCCTTCAGGGTTCTTAAACGTTGATATTCTAGTGGGGTTGTTTTCACGGCTTTTCCAGAAATGGCCAACCCATTTAGCCTGTTGCTTCTGATAACCTGGGTAATCTGGGGCTGTTTATATAGCCTATACAACTCAGAATTATACCTGGTTCAACAGCAACCCTGTACAGGTCCATAGATAGTTCTTAATACATTCCTTTCAAATGTTTCCAGGGTTCAAAAATTAATCTAGTTCAAACAAATTAAGAATATTATATATAACTCGTGAGATTCCTTGAAATAAGGCTCTTGACATTTTGGTGAAGAAAGATGCCAAGGTCCTTCAGATATCTTTTAATAGCTTTATTACATTCAGTGAAATTACTGATTAAGAAAAGGCATGTTGTTAGAATAAAGCAGAAGACATTGAGCGATTCTGCCAGTAATCCTTGGGTTTTCCTGATCAAGGGGTCAAAAGCTATTCTTAATTTTTCTAAAAGTACAAGAGTGGTACTTTTTCGCTTTTCTATAAACCATGAATGCCGGCGTGTTTTTGTATCGGTTTAAACTTTAGAATTCTTTCTTGTGTCCTATGAGTAAACAAGATTAAATTTTTGACCCTAACTATCTTGACTCCTGCTCTGCACTTGTATTTTTAATACGCACTGTTCAGAGATATTGAAAGGTCAGAGAACTAATGGCGTCAAAGCTAATTTTCCCGGCATTCGTATAGTAAATAAATAAATAATTATATAACTTTTAAAATAATCCAAATTATTAGTTTTTGAGATAGAAGTTGAGTTTTGTATGAGTTTTTGAGCTGAAGGACCTCCCACTGAAGCAGAATGGGAGGTCCTTCAGCATCCGCCGTATTCTCCAGACCTTGCACTGACCGATTACCATCTTTTCCACTCCTTGTCTAATCATATGAAGCTCGTTACCTTCGATAACAAAGAGGTCCTTAAAAACTGGCTCAACAACTTCGTTGACACTAGACCAGGCGATTTTTGGCGGAACGGCATCAACAAATGGGTCGAGAGGTAGGAAGAGATTGTAAACAGCAACGGCGAATATATAATTGATTAACTTATTGATATAATAATTGTCTTTTGTTTAAATAAAAGTCTTTGGTATAAACGCTATGAACCTACTCCCCAACCAAATCTTTCTCTGTATATATATATATATATATATATATATATATATATATATATATATATATATATATATATATATATATATATATATATATATATATATATATATATATACTTTTACTGCCCCATTGGTTTGCTAAAGTGCGTTAGGATGCTACGCAATAATGAAGTCAAGAGCAACAGAGAATTAAGATCTATCTTAAGCCATTTTATGCACTGGAACAAGAATTACATCAAATAAATATAAAATGCTCTTAATGAATTTCAACTTTAAAAATTAAATTGAATTCAAGATTAAATTGAATTCAAGAAGCTGTGGATTTTTCTATTTCTATTAATTTATTATAATTTTATATTAGTTGCTGATATAGCTGCCTTATACCTTTATTTATTTAAATAGACTTGCAAAAAAACTCAAATGAAAAAGCACCTGACTCTTTTTGAAACAAATTGAAAGTTATCCTTAAATTATTTCACTTATTTTAGTATTGATTAAATTATCACACTTGAAATTAAAACGTCAATTTAATGAAATCAATGATTCGTATCAGTAATAACTATTAAGAATTAAACATTCTTGAATTGTTAAAAAAAAAAAAAGCTGTCTAAAAACATTTGCCTGAAATTTACTTGAAAATTTTCAATTTTTGCTTGCATTAAAAAATTATTTCATAACAAATAAATATTATTTCTCACATTAAGGTTTCAAAATATTCGGATGTTTATTAAATGTTGCATTTGAATTTATAAAAAAAAATTAAGATTCACTTATTTTAACTCTCAATTATAAAATTCAAAATATAAAACTCAGTGGCAATTCTATAAGTAGTTCCAATAAAATAATAAAAAATACACTTAGCCTTATTATTTTTCTCGAATATATGTGCACAAATAATAAGTAAATTCATAAGTGAAACGTTAAATTGAATGATTGAAGAACAAATAAAACAAATGAAATAAAATTTATTTCATAATATTTTTTAATGCCATTGAAAGTGAAACGAGAACGAAATCCGCAATAACTTTCAGTTTCGTAAGTTTTACATCGTAACTTGTTTTTATATATCATTGATATCAATTAACTTATTTAAAGGTTTTGATAAATTCAAACGAAATTGCTAAATGAATAGAAATAGTGTTTGTAAGAATGTCAAATAAATTGCAAATTTATTTGATGAACAATGATTGCGCAAAGACAGGAATTGTAGTTGTATTGGTTTTAAATCATTGATTATTTCAATAGTAACCACGACAGCATTCGAACTCCTTACTCTTTTGTTCTGATTAAGCCTATTAAACAGGTATGGAATGTTTCAATTTGTAATAAATAATAAATTTATAAATTTTTATTTAACATTGCCATTGACTGTGTGTGTTGAAGTTATTATTTATATATTTTAATTAAAATTTGTTTTATCTTTCAATCTAATTACACTTTTAAATATTAAATTTTTGATTTGATCTTAGCTTCATTAATATGTTAGAATTTTAAGCATTCTGTTAATTTCTTTTGAAACCTAATTCTACAATAAATTTTCATATTCAGAAATGTATTATAATTTTATTGAATGAAAATACAGAACTAAGAGTTTGGTAGGTTTAGTTTAGATGCAGATATTTTTATCTTGCATGCTATTTTCCCTTGTAACGAGTTTTGTTACAGATTTCCTTTTATTATATTTTCTTATTAAGTGGATAAGCTCGTCAGCTTTCGCGTCTGTGGTTTTCATCAGAAAAAGAGTACATAACTTTTAGGAAAAATTTAAATTTAAAAAATAATGATATTTATATTAGTTGTTGTTACTAATGACTCTTGGACAAGCCAAGCACGCTATGCCTTGGTTATACGAATTTAAATCAAATGGGAGCGTTTTTCGTTTAATCAGAGTACCACGAAGGTAAAAGTAAGACTTTGCTTTTCAAATCTTCCGATAGATGGCAGCACCAGAGGATATATTTCCTCAATTTTGGAATTGATCTGAAGGGGAAGTAAATTGATCTGAAGGGGAAAAAAATAAGAATGGTAGCGATCATTATTGCAATAATGGGATGGTTATTGCAATAACGGAACAAGAAATGTACGTGGAAGCAATAATGTACGCACTAATTTTGCTCGAGACTTGAGCAGAGGCAGCGGTGGGCTGGTTGGTTAGGACGTCGTTCTCATTATTGGAAAGTAGTGAATTCGAATCCTGGCTGATCGAAGATCCGTTGTGTTCGCTAAAGGTGGCTGGGGCACGTTAAAACTGGGTGTGGTGGCAATGTCCTCCAAGTGAAATGATACTTCTGGGGGCAGGCCAAGTATTGGGGGTCTTCTGCTGGGTGCCTGCCTCAAAATCACGAAGACTCCAATTCGCTGCTTCTATATATTTGGTTGGTGCGTATGAAATGTCGGATTCTTAAGTGATTGTATAAAACTGCATATCTTTCTTCAAAAGCTGTTTATTCAATCAAAGTATGCTCCATTCGCTTCAATACACTTCTCCCAACGAGATTTTAAAGCGTAGATGCCTGTCTTAAAAAATTTTGGTCTTTAGAATTAATAAACTCTGATATCGAGTTTTTTAGACTGTCTTCATTTTCATAGTGTTTGCCCCTTAAAAACAGCTCTAAATGCTTGAAAAATTGAAAATCGGTCGGCGAGAGATCCGGTGAATATGGTGGATGCTGCAATGATGAGCATACGTTTAACTGATCCAGCTTATTTCGCTGTGTCAGTGCGTGCGGTACCCACTTGTCCATCTTCTTAACCTTGCCAATTTCAGAAAGGTGTCTCATTATCGTTGTATGGTCAACTTTCCTCCTGATAGCAAGTTCCCTCGTGGATACGGCTGGATCCGCTTCCACTAGAGCCTTCAGGTCATCATTCTTCACAGACGTTTTGGGTCTTCCGCGCGGCTCATTTTGCAGTGAAAAATCGCCAGTCCGAAATTTTTCGAACCAACGCTGCACTTTCCGATCGTTAACCGTATTCTCCCCAAACGCTTGGTTTATGTTGCGTGCAGCTTTTGCAGCACTATTACCAAGTTTGTACTCATATAAGAAAATGACGCGAATGTCGGCAGAATTCATATCGGCAATAAACTCAAAAGAAATAAAAAAGGGAAGACCTTCGAGAAAACCTATTTTGCTGAAATGAGTCTCTGGCAATGGACAATACGAGTATGAATGAGGTTATGCCAAATACAAAAGTATAACGAAAACTGGGAGGAAAACGTCCGCATGTAAAGAGAATCCGACATTTCATACGCACCAACCTAATAACTAGTAGAGCCCAACTCAGGGATCCATGCTGGTGCAACAGCAACAACGAGAATGCAACGTATACACGACAGTTGAACATTGTGACATCCGATAGGGTGGTTAGTTATGTGAAATGAAAGTTTTTTTTTCATCATAAAATACAGCCCGTATTGCTTTCCGCCTATAGAGATGTATTATTTGTCTGTGTTGCTGGGACATAAATTATTATGTGGTATCGAGAAACTTTTATATTTGAATGGCATATTAAACACTAATAGTTGTTGAATTAGCTTTAAAGAGTCTACATTTTTCGAGAAGTCATTTTACATAATTTCAGTTGTGAGGTAAGAATATCATCAGTTATTATTACCTCTATATAATGAACACAGTTTATTACTTTGAATTACAATGTTTATTTATTTAAAAAAGTGTTGCATTGGGACTAAAAACCTATTTTCTTACTGACTTTAGAGTGTGTTTAAAAATTATGGGAATCTCCAAAATATTATTTTTTTACCAAAATATTATTTATTAGTACATTCATAAAAAGAATTATTTTAAAAGATTGAAACAATTAAAACAAATTATATTTTTTCAAATAAATCGTTAAATGAAAAGACGAGTTCATTTTTTGCAGCTAATTATTTTTTGAAATTTCGGTGTTAGACAAATAACAAACGGTATACACAAATAAGATCACTTATTTTTCTAACTTAAAATTTTGTGTTTTCAAAATAAAATTTTTATTTTTCTTTAAAAATTGTATACAAACTAGCTTCGCACCACAAAAAAGTAGAAATTTTATAATATAAGGCAAATTATAGATATGTATTCATTTATTTTTGTGAGAAAATTTACATTGGCTTAAGGAAGAGAAGTATCTGAGCTATTGAGCTTTGATTCTGTAAAATCGATATATCAAATGAGTAAGATCCTTAATTGCTCGGAAACTGCAGCTCGTAATGTTTTTGGTAAAAGAGATTTCATTAAAAATGTTATAGATAAAGCTAAAAAAAATCTATTATAAGTCGGTTATTAATTCATCATTACAGATTAATATCCAAGGTCGTAACAAAATTGAATTTGTCTCTATTCATAGAATAACTCTGCAGATATCTCTCACGCTAGTGCACTTAAAGATCAAATTAAATTTTTTTACCAACAGTGGGCACTTGGGCGACGAACCCTGTGCCACAACAAGGCCAGAAACTGCTACTCATTTGTCGTTACCCAGCGGGCACCTGTGAACCAAGTCACGGAGACGAGTAGCGTTGCCTGCGCCTTATCACCACAAACCCGTTTATAGGGTGGTCCACTTTCATACATCATCACAGAAGAAAGGACACAAAAACACTGAGAGAACAGAGAAAAAAAGTAACATACATGCCTGAACCGAGATTCGAACCAGGGACTTACAGCTCAGGAGATTCAGAAGTCAAATTCAAATATTTCTCTTAGAAAATTAAAAACTAAACCAGACTGTTAATTAATTACAATGAGGTGAGATTGAAGTGGACGAAAGACTCTCGGCGGATACTACTTGGATAAATGTTATTTTTCCGATGAAAAATTATGCAATTTTCATGGTCATGACTGTGTTATTTATTAATGCCATGATTTACAAAACGAGCCTCGTTATTTCTTCATTGAGTAAATCAATGGTAGATTTGTGTAGGGAACTTTCTGACATGGTTAGAAATAGAATCTACGTTGAGTTCTTGCACAGATGAGATCTCTTTATTATCAACAGCTACTTTACCTAAATCCAATATTTAATGATTTATTTTTAGAAGACTAGAAATTTTTGTAAAGTAATGGGCCATATCACGTTTAAATCAGCTAAAAATTGAATTCAGAAAGAAAGAATCAAGGTCTTAAATTAACCAAGATTTAATTCAGATATAATATCCAAGGGTAAATTATGAGATCACTTGGTTTGTTAAGTATATGCAAATAATCATCAATATGAACCTACCTGTGAATTCAGAATCGTTATAAAATGGATAAATGGGACAAAATTCCAAAAAAAAACTAGATCAAAACTTAATTACTGTTAGTAGATCAATAATTTAATTTAATGAAAATATTTGCTATTGGTGGTGGTTATAAAACTAGTGGTTATAAAATTTAATTAAACTTAGTGTTTATAAAATTTAGTTACAAATATTTGAATAAAAATATTATATTGATAAAATGTTTCAATACATTAAAGTACCTCTTGAAAAGAGAAAATACGTACGCATTTTTTATTTCATTTATTCCCATCAATACAATTTAACGAAAACAATGTATATTACATTTGATAAAAATCACCGTAGTCTTATAATTTTAATTTTGTGATAAACTACAAAAGTTAAAGTACATTTGGAATTTCGGAAGAATAAAGAAATATAACTTTTAGATTCAAGAAAAAGCAATATCTTTTAGATTAAATTTGACTCCACAATAATCCTAGAGACTGCAATGTTTTAATATAATTTTACTTACGAAAAAGCTTATGTGAGATCATATATAGAAGACAATAATTAACGCACGTTTTACTAATTATTTTCTGGTACAATCACTCTGTTGAGAGCTTTGTGAATTTTGACTGCAGAGGTCATTTAAGCAATAATTATTTAAGCAACGTATCGAATTCAGCTGACTTCAGAAAAATAAATCTATGCGTACATTTTCAAGGTTGATTTGCGATTTGATGTCGTTTCTGACGTGCAGCGAATGTTATTGTTGGAGCATGATGACTAAGGTCATATAAGACCATATTTACAATGTTACCCAGTTTGTCATGGTTGCAATAAAATTTTTTATAACTTATCCTCTGTGCTTTAAAGTTAAGATTTTGATCTCATTTTTCAATTTATTTCATTTATTGTTATTTTTATTTGCATTTTAATTTGTTAATGAACTAAATTTATACTTTTAGTCTTTTATTCTTGCAATAGTTATAATATCTGTATATATATGTGTGTGTATCGAAAACATTCACGCATATTATATATATATATATATATATATATATATATATATATATATATATATATATATATATATATATATATATATATATATATATATATATATATATATATATATATTCTTACAAGGAAAAATGGATAGATAAAACAATATAATCATCAATCTTGATACCATACCATATAAAATTTGCAAGTGAGGGCACTTAAGCATTGCTTCAGAGTATTAAACAATCCTAAAATTTTTAATTAAAACTATTTATACTACTTATACTATAGCAAATCATTTATCTTTTAGTCAAGTTCATCCTCTAATCAAGTTCATTAATATAGATAAATATAGGTATGTGTACATAACTTAGCATTTCTATATTTACAGTTTTGGTTAGCACTCCTGATTTCTGAACTGTGGGTCCTTGGTTCGAATCCCGGTGCGGGCATGGATGTTACTTTCTTTCTCTGTTCTGTCTGTGTTTCTCTGTCCTTTCTTCTGTGATGATATATGAATGTGGCCCACCCTATAAATGGGTTTATGATGGTATGGCGCGGGCAACGCTACTCGCCTCCGTGACTTGTTTCATAGGTGACCACTGGGTAACGACTAATGAGTAGCAGTTTGTGGCTTAGGGCTCGTCACCCAAGAGCCCGCCGTTGGAAAAAAATTTTATTCCTTTTTTATAGTCTATTTTTTTTTAACTTCATGAATATTTAAATTACTCATAGAGAGGGAGGAGAGTTCAATCTTACCTAACTTTATCAGAACAACCATTGAATTTCTCGAATGTACTAATAATGAATTGTTATTTTAAAAATTAAATTTATTTTTAACAGGATGAGTGCAGAAGTTTTCAAAACTGCATCTCATCTTATTTTTAGATGCAAATTTAATGACAATATTGTAAACATAGTATTGTTAATGGAAATATACATAAAGATTCATATGTTGAAATCTATTCAATACATAGAAAAGTAAAGCGAATTTATTATAATTCTAATGAATATTTCTATAAATATTATCTGAAAATAATATTTTTTTAAAAGGAAATGTCACATGTGTATGAAGATTAATTAATGGCGATACATTCTCGGGTATCTTATTTCTGTCCCCGATGTTAATAAACACAGCCAACCGTCGTATAATTTTGAACAATAATTAAGTGAAAATGTCGAACCCGACACTGGTAACTTCTTCACCCGCTACGCCACATCAGCGAAATAACATTGAATCATATGGATTTTTAAAGCACATAGGACTCTGAGCCGGACAGATTTTTGGAGGGGTCTGATATGAAATTTTTTATCTTCCTAAAACAATAGTGAAAAATAGTGAATTTTCTCACCAAATTTATGAGGCTCTTAAAACATTATTTAACTTTCGTTTTCGTTATTATCCTTTTTTATTTAATTGAGAATATACAGCAAGTTATAAAGTATAATTAAATATAGTTTCTGTCTATATTTTAATATAACATATTTAATTTACGTATATCATTTAAATAAAAAAAGGCTATACAGTTTTTCAGGAATCTTACGAGGGTCACTCTGAAATTTTTGAGGTACAACTAGGTTTTTAAAGTTATACTTACAAAATTTTAGGTGTGTTCAAAGTAGTCTCCTCCAGCATCAATGCACTTTCGTAGACGAATTTTCCACAGATTAAATGCCTCAAGCCATTCATTTCTTCGAATAGATGAAAAAATGCATTTATAGGCACATCAATCTCTTCTTCTGAATGAAAACGACGTCCACGTAAGTTCTTTTTAGATTAAAGAATAACCAAAAGTCGCACATCAGGTGAATACGGCGAATATACGATCACTTTAATTTGTTTTTGCTTAAGAAACTCAACTGTTAATCCGGCTATATAGGAAGATGCATTGTCATGGTGAAGCATTAGTCCCTTAACATTCAGTTCTTGTAGAATTTCTAGAAGACATTTAGTGGTATACCAGTTTGCTGTTACTGTCTTCTGTCCTTCCAACTTGATGGCTTTGACCAATCCCGTACTTCTGAAGAAAACGGCATACATCACTTTTTTCAGTGCGCGTTGTTTTTTCACCATTGTCGACGTGGGATCATTTTCAAAGATCCATACTTTGCTTTCTTGACGTGTTGGAACGTCAAAAAACGGTATGTACGTTTCATCACCTGTTACAATTTTAGAAATGATGCGGTGGCCACCATCATTCAGCATATTAAGAGTTTCTTTACTGATTCTGACACGCTCCTCTTTTTGATGCTCAGTTAGATTATGGGGAACCCTACGGTAAACTACTTTTTTCATATGTAATTCTTCATGAATGATTTTGTGTATGACTGCGGATCCAATGTTAAGTTCCTTCTGTATTATTTCATAGGTACAGCGATTATCATCCATTAACATTTTTCGTATGGCAGACACATTATCCGGGATTACTGCCGACGGCGGCCTTTCTGTGTGTTCTTCATACTGAAGAAAATTGCGACCTCTTCTAAGTTCTCTAAACCATCTGAATACAGTAGCACGAGCTGGAGATTCATCACCAAATGCTAATTGCAACCGTTGAACGCATTCTTCTTGATTTAATCCTGCTTTGAAATCGTAGAAAATCATAGCGCGAAAATGTTCTCGCGTCAACTCCATTTTCTCTTCTGTTTAAAATTTATTCCACGCTAAGCAAGTTGAAGTAAATCAGTAAAAAATCATCTTCTGTGTTAAAATACTTTGTACTTTAAAATTAAACCATTATTTTTATTTTGTAAATTCTCGTCTGCGCGTATCTCAAAAATTTCAGAGTAACCCTCGTATACTATTTTTGTACAACTATTGAAAACGAAAAGTGAAAGATTGAAATGGCTATATTTTGAGATAATTTGTGTATTTGCAATAAATTAAGTAGATAAATGTTTTGCTATTTTACGTATAACTATCATGGCATGTCTGCCTGTAGAAAATATGAACATACCTTTCTGTAGGAAATTATGATTTAGGGAAATATATTCTTTCTTTATCTAGTTTTCTCCTCAACAAACAAAGTAATAACAAACATTATACAAAAACATATTATTATCAAAATTAAAATTTCCAATATGAAATGAGGTCTCACATACAGATCAGATAAAATTAAATTAAATAAAATGTGAACGTTTTGAAAATTACCTTAACTTTTTCAGATTTTATTTAAACATTAAATTTGGGAATTCCTTCATACTAATTGTAATGATTTTCCTATTGTTGCCATATTGGGAAAACAGTTAAAATATAAATACAACGAGAAAATCGATACTTTTTTTCCAAAAACTGAATAAAAGAAATAATGGTTATCTAAAAAAAAAAAAAAAAAAATCTGATATAGGATTTCAGAAAGAAAAGAGATCCGATGGCGTATATTGTTTCCTCTATTATTCCTAGCGTGTTTTCATAGAGGAGAATTTTGAAATCAAGAAAAATACATATGCTGTTCTTGAAGCGGGTAGAGTTCCGCAGTAGAATGACCCATCTTTTGTTGTTGTTGTTTTCGTGTGCCAGCTAGGCTAGCAATATGGGGTGCGCTGCTCCACTTTTTCAACTGAACCATATTTTTGGTGTGGAGTCTGACTTCTTCAGTACACACATGCCATAGGGACCCGTTTATAGGGTAGGCAACCATTCACACCTCCTTCATACAAGGAAAGGACAAAGACAGGATAGATAGAGAAAGTACATCCATGCTCGAGCCGGGATTCGAACCCAGGACCTCCCTATCCCTAGTCAGGGACTCTGACCACTAGACAGGGCGGGCGGTGACCGTCTTATAAATTAATTATATCGTGACATAGGAATCTTTTTCAGGATAATAGCATGAGATTTAAACATGGTTCACAAAAGAATTACGCACTGTGTTAGTCAAAATTTAAAAATGAAACAGCTTTTATTTTAAAATGACTAAGGACCAACACACCTTGATATAATATTCATACGTTCTCAATTCAACCTAGGATAAAAATTTCATGGACTAACAGAATATTAATATTATTTATCTACCACTTATATCTGAGTATATTATAATAAGTAATAAATAAATTAATTTTTGGTGTTAACAGCGCGCGAGGACAGATGAATTTTTAAAAATTTTTCACGGACTTAAAGGTTATTATGTATCAAAAATATAAATTTTCTTCGCTAAAATGCTAAAATAATAAATGATGTATAATACAACAAACAAATTTCGGTACTTTTCCATTTCGCCGGCGCAGGCGAGAAGGTCGCCAAAAAAGATACAACCGCCGCTAGAAGGAATATCTCCGCTGTTAACCTTTTAGTGCTACGTTTCCAAAACGTAACGGCCTTTTACTGTCAACGACTTTATTTCGACTCCTTGTTTTTTTTTTTTTTTTTTTTTTTTCCCTTTTCATAATTTTATGCTACTATATTGCTATATATACATATTTAATAATTTCATAAAATCTCTCTAAAAAAATAGGATTTTAAAATATATCTTAAAAATAATAATCGTAACAAATTCACATAAAAAATATTTAAAAAAAAAATAGGATTTTGAAATATGCATCACCCGATGAATTGTAATCTAATATAATAAGTAAATAAATTGAGGCTCTGGCACCCATCATTCCATGCATAGCGTGAACACGAAAGCAACAATTAAATAAATAAATTAAAAAAAAAATTTATGTGAAACAACATTATTTAAAAAATTTTATGTGTATACTGTGTTGTCGCCAATTGGCGACTTCATTTTCGCTTGGCGAGATTTGCGTCGGTGAAATGGAAAAGTACCCAAATTTCTTTTGCACGTTAGTGAATTAATACATTTAATTAGCATAATAACTTAACATTTATTCAAAATTCAATTCAAGTTTGAAAGTAGATAAATTTCAGTAACACAAATTATTTTATATAATTTTAAATATGACCAGCTTGCCCAAATTGATTTTGAGTATCTTATACAATGAAATGAAAGATAGAATCAGATTAATAAATAAGAACAGATTTGTTTCTATGGTAATAGTGTTGTCTATGTTAATGAATTGAGATTTCAGCTCAATTGTTATCTTTCCGGTAAATTGAATTCTACATTGAAGCCCTCAACAAAAAATTATTTTATTTTAAAATAAACATTAGTAAATATTTTGAAAAGCAGTCAATATCGACACAACAAAATTAATTTTGCTGAATTTTTATAGTCAAAACAATGGATGCGAGCCAAGTGAATGGGGAAAAGTTATATTTGACGCCATTTCCATTTTCTCCTTTGTTTCAAATGCTTCTTCTCTCTTTGGCCTCACAAAAGCATACTCCCAACACAAAACGCCGATTCAAAGAGGAATATGATTATGTCATTGGTAAGCTCTTTTTTTTCTTGTATTGAAGAATTATATATTTTATGAATATGTTGTTATGATTTTATAACTTTTTTTAATCAAAAAAATGATAATTATCAGTCAAAAAAAATAATTAACTGCATTACATTTCTCCAGTCTGTGCTAAAAGGGAAGGAAAAAAAAAAAGGGAAGACACATGATTAAAACTTTCAAAAAACATTTAAAAAGCAATTACTGAAAGTTTACGAATAATTATATTTGCAGCCTTTTAATGTAATATGTATTTCACATTAAATCTTCAGGCAAAAGATTCTACCAAAAGATACACTGTATCAAAAAAATAATTAATGATTATTTAGATTTTACATTTACAATTGCTGTTAATGTGCATTTTTTAGGAGAGATTAATAACAAATTGTACCAAGAAACTGTATTTAATTAAAAAAAGATTTACAATATTTTTGTTTATTTTTAAATTATAAATATATATATGTGTGTGTGGTGTGTGTGTATGTGTGAGCGGGATAAGGACTGGCCAAGGCGTAATTTAATTAAAAAAATCTATTCTGATTTAAACCGACATTTAATTAACACTTAAAATTTGCAAATATGCCGACCGATGGCTGAGTGGTTAGAGTTCCTGACTCCTGAGCTGTGGGTCCCAGATTCGAATCCCGGTTCGGGCATGGCTGTTATTTTTCTTCTCTGTTCTCTTTGTCCTTTCTTCTGTGATGATGTATGAATGTGGCCCACCCTATATACGGATTTGTGGTGGTATGGCGCGGGCAACGCTACTCGCCTCCGTGACTTGGTTCATAGGTGCCCGCTGGGTAATGGCTAACGAGTAGCAGTTTCTGGTTTTATTGTGGCAAAGGGTTTGTCACCCAAGAGCCCGCTGTTGGAAAAAAATACTTGCGAATCTGCCAACCGATGGCGAAGAGGTTAGCGTCCCTAACTTCGAGACAGTAGGTTCCGTATTCGAATCCTGGTTTAGAAATGGATATTCCTTTTTCTCTGTGTTTGTGTTTCTTTATCTTCTTCACTTTCGGGGCAAAGATGGCACAACCACTGTATAAGATGTCATCACCTTCACCCAGTATAGCACTGAATGGGTATACTTTAAGGGCATCCAGGCATTAGAAAAAAATATTCATAATTATACGATAAAATTTTCAAGTTGGTGAAGAAGTAACCATCTTGCTGTTTTCGACATCGTCTCGTGTCTCCATCTCTCAGCCTACTGGCACTCAAGGAATAGTTCTCAAACTTCTCGAGCACCTTCCAGTCTGGAGACGATCAACTTGGAATGGTATAGCTTCGGCCATTGAGTAGTTCATCCATTACATGACCCGTTGAGTAATACTTACATCGGATCTATTTTTATATAGAATCTAGCCGTGAATGCCGCCCAACTTGTCTAGTGGTCAGCATGTCTCCTGGGTTCGAATCCCGGCTCGGGCATGGATGTACTTTCTCTCTCTATCTATCCTGTCTTTGTCCTTTCCTTGTATGAATGTGGAATAAATGATTGCCTACCCTATAAACGGGTACCAATGGCATGTGTGTACTGAGGAAGCCGGATTCCACACCAAAATAGGGTTCAGTTGGAAAAGTGGAGCAGCGCACCCCATATTGCCAGCCTGGCTGGCACACGACAACAACATTTAGCTGTGAATGGTGAGGGGCATTGTGTGGGAAAAGGCTAATTTCATATTCATTTTCGCCTATTGTATTCAATATGTTTAAATCAGAAGAACATTGCTTCGTGTTACGCAGAGTGCATAGAAGGAGAAATTATTTTTAGAATGAGTGGGAGTTGAATTTTCTCTTTCGATTCAGATATACTCTTCCTTTGCATTGATTAAATCATGAAAAGTATTAGAAAATATTTAATCACAGTAAAGATTTTGGCATACGGTTGCTCTTACCGTTATCGGATTTTTCTCGAAAATTAGGAAGGGCTAATTTAAATTTGCTCGTTGCACTTGAATTTGCTGTTAAAGACGCATGTGAGCTGCAGAGTACCTAAATACTTAGTGTTTTGTGAAATAAGATGGGATTTAAAACAAATGTTCACTCCAGAATCGATAAGTGTTTTCATGATTTTACCATTAACAAAAATATTTTCATAGTGTATCAATTCACTGAATGAGTTACCTTATACTTTGCAAATGGTGTTATTTGAACCGAATCGAGGATTTGAGGTTGCTACGTTTCTGTGGTAATATCCTCCATGTGAGTTGTTGACAGCGACGTTTCGCGAGTGATCTATGAAATATCTGTAAATTATTTTTATAAGCTTAATCTTAATAAAATAGGATTAACTCCAGTTGTAAACCAAAACAATTTGTCAGTTATAGAGCGAAAATTTTGATAAAAATAATTCTAAAAAATAGTCCACAAATTTGTTCATGCATCATATATATACAATTTTGTAGTTTTTTAAGTGATTATAACGCAGAACGATGTGTAAAGGAATTGAAAGATCGTGTTTTATCGACAGAATCAAAAATACATTCGATACAAATCATCAACTCAGTATCTCTTGTTTACAGATGGCGCTCTCAGCGCTGCGATGGGATTATTTCACACGATGCAAAGTAATTTCTGTAATTCATACACTATAGCAATATAAATATTATTGAGTTCTACTTCGTTCAAAAATATGGAGAAAACATGTTTGTGCTCTTACATAATAAAGTATATTTCTGAAAAATACATTGTACAAAATTTTACATTTGACAGAAACTTTATAATGGTTAAGAATTAAGTAAATTCTACAAATCTATTTCCTAGATGATTAACAGCAATTCTTATAAAATGAGAATATATTTCATATTTCAATGACACGAAAATTTATTCAATAAAATGCTTGTTGTAATTAATGATAACCATTGTTATTCAATTCAAGAAATGGCTTTTTAAATTTGATTTAAGTAGGAAAATGCGTTTGATGGCAATAATTATCATGTAGAGCCAAAAATCATCAATGTAGATTACAATAAATATTATAATCTTATATTTCTCTGGAGCAACACATAAATAATTCACTTACCAATTGATAAATGTAAATAATTCACATAGACTTTAATCACAAAATGCTGCATTACTATATTGTTACCGGGGTAGGTATTGGCTGGGTAAAGCGTCATTCTCATTACAGGACAGAAGATTGGTCAGGTATAATGGCTTGTTATTGGATTCTGTACCTGACCAATCCAAGATCCGTTATGTTTTTAATAGTGGCAGGTTATGTAAAATGGATGGCAATGGAAATATTTATTTAGTAAAATGACACTTCTGTGGGTGGGAGACCAAATTTGAGGTCTTTTGCTTTGTGCTTGCTTCTAAATTAGGAAGATCCACCTACTTTCGAAGTCATGATAGCACACCCACTGGGGAGTACCACTAATCAAGTACCATTAATTATCTAGCTAGTAGTACCGAACGGTGAAACATTTCTAATAGTCGGACATTATGGAAAATATTATTTTGTAAGCAGTCAACCTTTTTTAGAGTTTACTGATCGCTTAATAATATTTCTCTACATTTTTTATGGTCTAAAATAAAATTCTTTTTTTCCTTTAAGTTGGTGGTGGATCTGCCGGATCTGTGTTAGCTGCTCGTCTCTCCGAAATGCCGTGTGTCACTGTACTACTTTTAGAAGCTGGTAAATCTCCTCCAATGCTGACAGATGTGCCATCAGTAGCTGGCAGCTTTGTAATGAGTGACATTGATTGGAAGTATCGCTCGGTACCACAAATGTTCACAGGAGCTGGACTCATTAACAGGGTATCCGTTATAAGCAGTTCTTAATTTTTATTTTGCTAATATCAGCAAAAAATGATCTTACTTCCAGTTTTTGTATTATCTCTTTTAAATATCTACTCACAAGTTATGTCAGAGGAACTAATTATGGATCGAAAATTCCTGAATATCTTACTTATAAATGTTATGAATTAAGTAAGAAAATGCTGTGCCCATCCAAAGCATAGCTATTTTATCTGAAGTTTAACTAAACTAAACTCCATGGCACGACAGCCCATGTGGACCAAGGCCTACAGTGCCCATAACTGTTTTCATGACCGAGGGCCATCGGGTGTGAAGCATATGTCCCAGTTAGGTGGTCAGCCTAACGTAAGACCCCCAGTGTTTAGTTCCCAAGCATGTTTGGTGCTCAGTTAATCGACCCACTGAAGGGATGAAAGGCTGAGTCAACCTTTACCCAACCCGAGGATCGAACCTCGGACTTGTGTCATGGGAGTGTGAAACGCTGCCACTAAACCACCGGGCTTCATCTGAAGTTTAAAAGGACAAAAAAAATTTTAACACTTTCAAAATGTGTGTATCTCAGCATATTTCTCTACATACTTTGTATATGTATTGAGACACATGTGATCCTGTGGATTTTTTAGAATTTGGCATGTTTACGATTTAAAGTATTTCTATAATATTGTATTGTAATTTTCTTACAATAATGTTATATTGCGATTCAAATAAAGTTTCATTTAGCATATAATAATTGCATGGGGCTAACACCGGCTCTCAAGCAAGCTAACAAAGTAACAACGAACGAACGATAACAATAACTTAATTGAAATTCTTATTCCACGGGGTTTGGGGTTGTTGCTGCATTTGGCGAAAGGAAAAAAATAGCCAACATTCAAAGCGCTGTAGCCAACGAATATTTTTGTATTTTCATTATTATTAAATTTTCGACTGAAAAATTTATTCAGTTGGGGTTAAATCTTGTGCAGGTAAAAAAATTGTCTTAATTATAAATCATGTTGTGGATGGCATAAAATTATCAGTTATAGCTATTCCTGAAACAATATCTTTGCTGTTCTTAATTCATAAATGGTGACTCGTTCCAGTTTTTAAACATAATTTAATTTTAAACTTGTTGGATCACAGAAACAAAAACTAATAGCATTTTTGTTAATTAGCTCTGGAATGGATTTATTAACACATATATGTAGGTGATCTTGTTTGTTTCGATATTCATTCGTTGAGTAGTTATCACAGGTGTAATGGTCTAGAACAAATTTCCATTCATTTCATATCAGTGTCAAAATTGAGGGAGTGGATCCTCTGGTGGTGCCACCTATAAAAGGAGTTTAGAGTAAAATCGTACTTTCACTTTCGTGGTGCTCTGGTTAAACGAAAGACGCACCCTACAGACTTAAATTCGCATAGCCTGCGGCATAACGAGTTTAGTTTGCCCAAGTGCCATAAGTAACACAACAACAAATATTCATTTTTTTTGAGTTCTAAAGCCCTACAATTAATAATTTTAAACTAGAAATAAAATAATTAATGCAAACCATTACTTACATTTAAAATAAATTTTTCAATGGAGATACTATTAACTATTTTACAGACACGTTGTCAACTACGTGTAATTGATGTAAAAGAAGTTAAGATTTTTAGAGACTTTTTGAAGACGGGAAAGCACACCAAAGACTTTTTACTTTACAGATGGGAACAAACATTTAAATAGTGTTTCGAACAAGTCAGGATTCTAATAAAGGAATTCAATTAAATTTTAAAAAAAGTAAAAAATTCTTAAATTGAAGGAAAGTGTAAAATTTCAATGTACTACTTTTGGGTACAATTTTTAAACTTCTGTATAAAAATATAATCGTTTTTTACAGCTGTTTTTCACCTTTATTTTAATTAAAATCGTTATTTTAAAGCACACATAGGATGAGATAGGCTTTAGATTGTGGCTGTGCGCGCATATAAAGTATATTACACAAATGTTTAAATTTTGCATTTATCTTTGCATTGACTTATTATGACAAATAATATGATTTTCCTCTATTCTTTATAACAATTTTTTAACTCTGCATTTCTACTAGAGTAAAAAAATAATCATCATTTATTAGAATTAACTTCCCAATAATTTATCGAAAATACATACTAATTTAATTTTAAAGCATTTGTGTTGATTATCTACATTTCTCAGTAATTTTTCAAAACAATACTTTTTAGAGCATGAATTGTTTAAAATGCTTAATATACTGAACATTCGTTCCACCTTTAGTACTTTTACTTTTAAAACCAGAGGTGCTTATTAATCATGCCAATGGATCTACAACGTTTTACTGTATAATTCGGGAAGATTTTGACTGACTTTTGATTTTGTATTGATCGACATTATAAAATTTTTTAAGCATTCTGTGTCAAACAACCCTACTCGATACACCAAACTCCAAGTATTAAGTAGAAAACAGAAAATTGTTGTTAACTCGAAAAACAGCCATGCAAATTGAAGGAAATTTAATGATTATTATACTATTTATGCAACATGAAGATACAATATAGAAATCTATCGAATGTACAAGAAACCAGACGTTGCACGTC
Organism: Latrodectus hesperus; assembly: GCA_037975125.1. Classification (NCBI taxonomy): domain Eukaryota; kingdom Metazoa; phylum Arthropoda; class Arachnida; order Araneae; family Theridiidae; genus Latrodectus; species Latrodectus hesperus. The sequence continues at coordinate 7,424 of JAJQOW010000364.1, read as the reverse complement.
ACATTAAAGTAAGCCCTCTCAATTGGGTTGGACATGTTATTAGAATGAAGGACAATAAAACATTAAGGAAAATTTTTTTTGCAAAACCCATCAGCGTAAGAAGAAGAGGTACACCAAAGCTGAAATGGGTGGATGCAGTCGAAGAAGACTGTAGGGTCCTTGGAACAAAAAAGTTGGAGGAGTTTGGCTGCCAGTAGAGGTGGCTGGAAGAAACTTGTTCAGAAGGCCTTGGCCTATCCTGGGCTGGCGCGCAATGAATGATGATTTATGCAACATAAAGGCAGAAGGAAATGCTTTGCAGAATATTTAAATTTTGTGATGTCAACAGGATCATAACCTCTTTCACTGCAAATTATTCATCTGTCATGCAAATTAAATACAAAAAACATTATCGAGACTTGGTTTGATTACCCCGAGTTATAATACTACCCTCGCTGTTGTGTTGTTGTGGCTTATCCTTCAAACGTCTGATGAAGTCAGACAAGGTCCATCAGACTGTTGACCCTAAGAAAATAGAGGATCAGATGAGTATATATCCTCTTTGGAAAGTCCCAAACAGTCTAGGGTGTAATTAGAAGAATCCTTCTCAGTTTTACACTTAGAGCATACCTCAAAGATTTTCCTGCCTTTGGAGTACGTGAGACTCCTAGTGTGGCCGCTTGCTAGTCTGGAAATTGCAATTCTAGAGGCTCTGTCACAATTGAGGGTGAATAAGAGCCAGGCTCTCTGCCTGCGAACCAGTGATTAAAGGGAGGAATCCTCCATCCTTTCGAAATTTCAGAATTAACTATAGACTCTTATGACTATCATCGTAATCATCTCTATTACAAAAGTGTCAATGTCCTTTTAATAGTTTTGAAACTTATAAAAGTTTGGGAAGGAGTTAAAAACCAGCAATAGGTCTCTTGTGAGTACCGACTCATGCGCCATGGGATAAAAGTCAAGGAATCATGCAGATTAGAAATTTGGACAGTAATTTTTTATTCGAAAATCGATATATAGCAAGAATTATCTGCTTGCGAAATGAAAGTATCACCAACTGTAGCAGCATAACTTGGAACAATAGTATCTAATTTTGAACGTAAAGAATTCCATGCAGCAAATTACATGTTCTCTGGTATTTTGCCCAGAAATTCGAAGAATTTCTAATAAATTTATTACATTTTATAGTTATAATATATATATATTTAAAATTATTATTGCTCGAATTGTTTTCTCTTTTATTGTTACATTTAATTATTTTTGACAATTTTTTTTCCGAATATTTAAGAAACTTTCTGAAAAGAACTGTTGTTATAAAAAAATGGCAAAACTCCTTTCTATTCTATAAAAACTTGTTTTGTATATTTTTTAACAGATAGTCCATAGTTTGTAGTAGGAAATCACTAGAATACCCCAAAAAGAGAAAGGTTATGAGTAATAGAAAACTTAAAAACCTCTGTCAGTATTGCACCTTTAATTATGGACCAAATTTGATATTTTCAATTGTGATTCCTGTACCCTACTACCTTTACTATATCTGAAATAATTATAGATTCACATTTAAAAATATTCCTGTTTTCAACTCGGTATAACTTTGACAAATTTTAAATGTGAAATATTATATTGTTTTAATTATTGTGTTGAACTGTGAAATTAGGTATAGCAATGTTAACTGAAACCAGTATAAACACATGTGTTCTAAATTTTGCTATTATTAATACTAAAATATGAATTGTAATCTTGCAACATAATTTTGTTGTAAATTGCAAACATATTAGAAGAACTAAATAACAAAACATTGAAAGTACTAATTATATTGAGTTTTGAAATTTGAAAAGCAGTTCCTATAATATTTATCTGTGTCCTCTTCAGCAAGTTCCACTACCGACTGCGAAAACTTTAGGTGGTGGCAGTACCATCAATGCGTTAATAGCAAACCGTGGAAATCGTAAGAACTACGACGAATGGGCATCACTTGGAGCAACAGGTTGGAGTTACAATGATGTTTTTCCTTACTTCTTGAGGCTTGAAGATAACGCTGACTTGGAATCTCTGGAATCTGGTAAGCTAACCATCTGGTAAAAACAAAATGCGGTATGAGTCTTGTTAAAAAGTAACTGACACCATGTTATTAATTTTTTATACTGTAATTATATGCGTTTCTTGAATGATTTTAACTGTCTCTGAGATCATTCAAGATAAATTTGTATATAAGGAAAAAATTCAAAAGTTTAGAATTCATATAATATGATTTCATAGCTTCTGAATGATCAATATTTCATGGCATTTTTTATAATACAATAATCCCTCCAATAACGTTGTACTCTTATAACGAGATTTCATGTTCCTCGTATAACACGTGTTTTCCCCCCATATAACGCATTAATTCCCCACGTTATATTTCTATACTGCGAAATTTATAATGATTTATACCATTCACAATCACTTTTGGGTACGTTTGCACATTATGTCACTTGTGTTCTTATAAAATTAAATTATAGTATTGACCTTTGTGAATACTCTGCTAAAAATATATGTTGGTGGAATGTTATTTCAGATATCTCCTACAGCGCATAAACATGTAATAAAACTATTTTGTATGATAAACATGTAATAAAATTATTTGATTTATTTGAAATTAACTGTTTGTTAGTAACATTCGTATAAGTTTTTTTATTTTAAAAAGAATGTTCTTTATTTGATTTTATTAAAACGCAGACATTTCTTTCTTAACATAGTTTTTCCTTAATATTTGATTTATTGTTGTTGTTTGTTTGTTGTTTTCCTATGACACTTGGACAAGCCAAGCTTGCTTTTGCCTTTGTCAGTGAGAATTAAGTCAATAGGGAGCGTCTTTCGTTTGGATCAGAGCACCACGACGGTGAAAGTACGTCATTGTTCTTTTTAAGGTACCTCGTAATTTTGAACCACGATCAGGTGACGAGGCCACACCTGAGCTGGTAACCCTCCTCTCCACATCCACGCTAAACCCGCGGAAGGACTTTTGGACGTCACAGATGAACGTGGACGCGTCCCCATCCCACGGAGTTCCAGCAACCCAGTGAAGGAGAGTACACCGTGGTCACCTTCTCAACCACTGCCCTCGGCAAATGATGCTTCACTTTGCTGAGCTTACGGGAAGCGGCGTGAAGCTACTGAGCCACTGGAGCTCATATATATTTGATTTAAACCCCCTTTAATGAGGTTGAACGTGAATCTTTTGTACATAACGCTAACGTATAATACGAGCACGTTTTACGAGAATGCTCGTACAGCGCGTTTTCCTATAACACGAAACTAATATACCGTGTTATAGGGGGGATTACTATATTCATAGCATATTACTTTGAACTCTCAAAACGGTTATTCATGTTTAGTAACTTTCTTTGATCGACAGCAAAAAGCACTCAAAAACTCGATTAATAAAATAAACAATAATCTAACTTATGAATAAAATATAAAAGCAGAAAAATAGAGACAGCTAGAATTTATATTCTTAATTAAAATTGAAGTTAACCAAAATATTTTACGTTTTGATATTAAGTCTAAATAATTAAATTTATTGAATTTTCAATTGTTTGTGCTTCAAAAATCGAATTTAAGTAGATTGAGAGATTTCTAAAGATATACTTATAGAAAATACAAACAGAAAGTTTTTAAAAAACAACAAAATTATGTTTTTTATTGAAAAATTTTATCATATTTCACAGTTTTTTTTAAATTTTAATTGCATAGTTGATAAAGTTAAAAAAACACATTTATATATTGCTCCAATTCAAAGAATGTAAAAAAAAATCATATGAAAAACAATATAGAATATGTTTTTTTTATCATTTTTTATTAATTTTATAAACCATAAAACAAAAATTGTAATGTTTCTTTTTTCACAAATATTGCTTCCTAAAAGTTCTTACTATATTTCATTAAAGGATTTCATGCTCGTGGCGGTCCACTTGACGTTGAAAAACCCCGATACCATCCAGAAGTAAGGGGTTCGATAATCGAGTCGGCTTTGAGTTTAGGATACCAATTTGTTGATATAAATGGAGCAAGACAACACGGTAAGACTTCTAATTTGTACGCATTTTTTTAGATCTTTGTTAGAAGAAATTATAATAAGATCATGAGATCACTGGTTGACTCTGGTAAATGAATACCAATTTCAAAAATTAAAATCGTGATATCATTGAATATTCTATACAAAAAATCTTTATTCTAAATATTTTATTAGACTAGATTCTGTAAATATTTTATTTTTAATATAAATAAAAGGATTTTTTGCGGAGAGGGACAGAAAGGATGTTAGAACAGCAGGAAGGATACTACCATCTTGAGAAGCTTTAACTACAGATTCTGGCAAACCTCATCTTAGACAAAGATTAAAATCTTACATGTTTCCAACCTATTTTACAAAAGAAATAATTGGCCAAATCGGTTAACAAATCTCATTTCAAATCAGACTAAGCCTTGCATGTTTTATTAGTATGCTTGCCGTCCAACATGTCCAGTGGTCAGCATGCCTGACAGCGAATAGGGAAGTCCTGGGTTCGAATCCCGGTTCGGGCATGACTGTACTTTCTCTCTCTATCTATCCTGTCTTTGTCCTTTCCTTGTATGAATGGGTTGTGAATGGTTGCCTACTTTATAAACGGATACCTATGGCATGTGTGTACTGAGGAAGTCGGACTCCACACTTAAAACATGGTTCAGTTGGAAAAGTGGAGCAGCGCACCCCTTAATGCTAGCCTAGCTGGCGCACGACAATAACATTAGAATGCTTCAGCATGCATTTTTTTCAAAATCAATATACCAGTTATTTTCTATTTATTGTTTTTAAAGTAGAGAAATTAGACCGACCCTTTAACTAGCATTTTATAAATCATAATTTCGTTTCTTTAAAAGCAACTGTGAGAATTTTTCAACATTTTTTGTTTATCTGATTTAAATTAACATTTCATTAATTTCTATTTAAAAGAATAATATCTTTTTTCCTTTTTACTTAAGAAATTATTTTAAAATACATTTTTCTAGGATTTTGGGACCATCAGGGTTCTTTGAGACGCAGTCAAAGATGCAGTACTGCTAAATCATATCTGGTACCAAGTGAAAATCGAACTAATTTGGATATATTAACAAGGGCTTTTGTGACAAAGGTAATTAAAATTCCTTATTTCCTAATTTATATATTATTTAATTATTTAATACTCAGGTTAAAAAAATACATTGTAAAATTTAGTTGTTATTTACTAAAATTGGAAGATTAGATTAAATAATTAGCGGGATTAATTTGACATCGGGTAATGAATGATAGCATAACAGCTGAAAACTATTGTAAGCCCATTCGATTAAATATTACGTAATCAGATACTTGCATATGACGTCATCAGATCATCGCGGACGAAATTGTCTGCCACTTCCCAGAGGGAAATTGAAAATGAACGTAAGTTACGATGCATCTTGTGAATTGAGTCAGTAATCCTTGATGAATTAAAATTAATCGTTTGCATGTTGTTGTTGTCGTGTGCCAGCTAGGCTAGCAATATGGGGTGCGCTGCTCCACTTTTTCAACTGAACCATATTTTCGTGTGGAGTCCGACTGTCTGACTTCTTCAGTACACACATGCCATAGGGACCCGTTTATAGGGTAGGCAACCATTCACACCTCCTTCTTACAAGGAAAGGACAAAGACAGGATAGATAGAGAGAGTACATCCATGCCCGAACCGGGATTCGAATCCAGGACCTCCCTATCCGTAGTCAGGGACTCTGACCACTAGACAGGGCGGGCGGTTATCGTTTGCATACTGAAGAGAAAAAGAAATTAAAATTGCAAATGAGTATAGATTTGTGGTAAAAAGAGCATATCTATTTATGCATTCAGTTTTAGTGGATCTCAAAAGGTGCTGGAAATAATCGCCACATTTTACGTCCTCAGTTGTCTTCTTCTCGAAGTGAAGGAATTGACTTACGAGAATTCTTTTCACAGATGTCGAACAGTATCGGTGTGTCGCCTCGGGAACTCCCAAGCACATGTACAGATATATTTGTAGTGAGGCAGAATCAAACTAGGTGGCTAAAAGTGTATAATTTCAAACTTATGACTCGGCACTTCGATTTGTGCTCTTTTTTCCAATAAATCACTTCTGGTATCTTATCATTAAGTAAAAAGAGAGAAATTTTTATTAATATATAAAATACGCAGACACACACATATATAACAAATCTTGTTCTTCCCAATCTCTATAATACTTTTCACAATATAATTATTATATACAAGCGGTCATATTAAGTGCCTCACTTTCAACGAGGGCAGGAAAACTTTCGTCACCTGCACCAAGTGCCAAAATCATCAGGCTTCTCCTGAGCATCTTTTGGATTGCATGGGTCTCTCTAGGGAGGATCTCTTTAGCAATCCTCTTTTAGTCTTCGACTTCCTTACAGTCAACGAACTCGTGGATCTAGTCTGACTCCGCCAGACATGGAGGATAAGCAACAACAACAACACAATATAATTACCTTACAAATATATATAAATAGACATTGTTTATTTTAAACCAAAAACTTAATAGACGGGAATGTCATTTTGACGGGTCAAATAGTCCCGGCTTAGTTTTTAAATTTTATTAGTGTATTGTTGCAGAAAATAAGCCTAGCTAGAAATAAATCACTTTTTCATCATTATTATTTACTGCGATCTAATTTTAGGACTGTCGACCGATGGCTGAGTGGTTAGCGCTCCTGAGCTGTGGGTCCTGGGTTCGAATACCGGCTCGGACATGGATGTTACTTTCTTTCTCTGTTCTCTCTGTGTTTCTCTATCCTTTCTTCGGTAATGATGTATGAATGTGGCCCACCCTATAAATGGGTTTGTGGTGGTATGGCGCGGGTAACGCTACTCGCCTCCGTGACTTGGTTCACAGGTGCCCGCTGGGTAACGACAAATGAGTAGCAGTTTCTGACCTTGTTGTGGCTCAGGGTTCAACCCTGAAGTACCCGTCGTTGGAAAAAAATTTAGGACTATATTCTTCGGAATGAAGGGTGCACCGCTCGATCCATTGATTGTTGATCAAAAAGCTATGAATATTTTTTTCTCTTTCTGAACCCACATCTGTCAGAATAGATATTCGAAAATTTGTGAGCCTCCCCATCCTTTCATTACGTTAATATAGCTTACTATCTATTAAAAGTTCTGGATGGCGAAACGTAGCGAATGCTCTTCTGCCTTACAGCAGCCTATGGCTGTTTGTTACATGGTATGAAATAAAAATACATCATTAAATTGGTGATATTACTGGTCCAATTTAAATTCCATTAATCATGTGGTAAATCCAGTTTTTCATTAATTTTTATTTGCTGTTCTGCGTTGATTTCTTATAAAAATGTGAAAATGTTATGATAAAATAAAAATTATTTAAAATTTACATCACACAGACGGATATATA